>VOQK01043077.1:0-16054 GCA_015052645.1 Benitochromis conjunctus | reverse complement strand
GGATCTTGACTGTCCAATCTTCCTGGCAGTTCCAACCAAGCTGAATCCATAATGTAGGAAAGTGTGCAAAATGTGGAGGAGTTGCATTCATTTCTGAAACAAATGCAAATTCTAAGTTTAGCCCTACTGCATTATCTTTAGCGTACTAGCAGTACAGGCTAACAAGCAGGGAAACCACAAACAGATAGTCTGCTAATAAGTGCTTTCCATGTTTTTTTTTTTATCTCTTATGTGAACCACACAGAACACAAGTGCTGTCTGTGGAAGCTGCAGAAATATCAGCATTAAGTTGGATAACATTATTAGTTCTTATTAGGTGAAATACTCTACTGTCTGTACCAAACGAAGCAGCGCTTTAGAAACCAAACCCCTGAGTGTACAGCCACGCTGACTGAAAGGAGTTTTGCATTCAGAGTGATTCATCAGCAGACAGAGAAAATGTAGCAGATAAATCCAGTCCATTATCATTATTAAACTGAAGCCAGCAAATGCCTTCAGACTGCACAGACCACCCCCCCTCCATTGTTGTATCACACCCCCTCAGGGTGTTATGGAATAGGTATGTTTTATTAGTCCACTGTTCCCTGCAGACAAAAAGAGACATTTTTACCCCTGCACAAAGGCTGAAATGAGCACTGTTACTTGCTGTGGCGTTAAGGCTTCTTTGAGTGGGGGATGGGGGATGCACACCTATGCAGTCATGTGACATGTGTGCGTGTGTGTGTGTGCGTATCCACAGTTACATGTTTTTAGAGTCATCTCTTTGAAACATTTTATTCTGAAAGAATTCCTCCTTTTTTGTTATTTCTACACATGGATACATTTCATTTTCAATAGAAAAGATGCCCATTCCATGTCTGTCTGCCACATCTTCCTCGCTTTCTGACCATCTATAGTTGTTCGTGGTCATTACAGCAGGACAGCCAGTCAGCTAGAATGGAAGAAATCCTCAGGGGAAATGAAGACCCCGTAATCTGTCACACAGAAATCCAACGCCTTCGCCATCTATGCAATCCTTTTTTTGTCTTATCTCACAAACATTATCTCAGCCCTGTGCACAAAAAAACAAAACAGTGCCCCTTGCTGTTTCCCAGGGGGCTCGAGGAAACAAAGGCCACTCAAACAAATCTGATTTCACAACTGACTGAGCATTCCTAGGTGCCATACAGCTGGAGTGCAGGTGAATCTCACACGTTGTCCTCTCACACAGTGGAATTACTGCAAATCAAAAGGCACCATGTTTGTAACCGTCTGTCACACTTGAAAGAGATTAAATCTACTTCCTCGTACGTGAGCGTTTTTAGGTTCGCCTCCGCTGTAGCTTTCTGTAGGGGGGATTCTTATGATGTTTGAGTTGGCTCAAAGCGGTGATGCTGAAATGGATGAGTTGCGCCACCTCCTGGGCGACTTTGTCACTACATGTTGCTCGTTTCAAACAATGATATAGTATTGCTTTTCTGTTATTTTATTAAAAACAGGCATTGCATACATCGGTATAGCTTTTACTAAAGTGTGAAATAAACAGACTGGTTGATTGGCTCCAGGGATTTGTTTCTGTTTAGTTGGCATGCAGTATTTTGAAAGTATTTTATTGAAATGGTGCTTAGAAATGCTGAGAATTCCCCTTGGAAACATACAGGTAGACTCTTCTTACAAACACAGATTTTTAGATAATACAACAAACATAATAAATATTCTTTCCATTGCATAGTTTGCAGAGCGAAGCTGCTGCACGGATGTGCAAAGATCAGCGATAACCTTAAACATCTATGGTAAAGACAAAATGAAAACAGATTCACTGCATGCTGCCCTAGCAACCATCGTCTGCCTCACTTACCCATGGCATACAGCCTCATTGTAATATCATCCCATTCAAAGGACCAGCTGTCACTAGTCCAAATTTCAGAAACAAAAAGTCTGCGTTTGAAGCGCCACTCAGGTGAGAGGATCTGACATGTGGACAGATCCACTTCTACAGAGCTCGGGCTTTAGCGTGGGCCTGCAGGAGGGCAGCTGTATCGGCGTGGGAACCTTGTATGGCGATGGAAAGCGCAGTTTGACCTCGCTGGCAGAAAGGAAAGAAAGAAAAAACAACAACATTTCAGCTCAGACTGACAGAGTGCAACATTTATGTGACTGATTCGGGGTCTCCAGATGGTGAACCCCTGCAGAATTTGGCGATCTCCTGACTTTGTTATCACCTGATTGGGGACATGCTAAGTTAACATATCAGCATGCTTTTTTTTTGTGCACTTAGTTCAAAGCACCACTGGTGTCACCGTATAAAACTGCTGGAGTATCTGTAGGCCATACAAATTCATTTTTCCACAGTTTAATCAGTCTAATTAGTGTGGGTTTAGGTGAGACACGGTTTACAGTCAAGGAAGGATTTTTTTTTTACACTTAAGTGTACTTTAAAGGTAGACTGTCAGAAGCAGAGGAGAGATTTGCCCCCGTCGCTCTTTCCCTGCCTCCACTTGCTCCACATGGCACAGATATTGTACTGTTAGCGGATTAGCTCCTCTCAGCCCAGGGAGATTTGTCTTACTGTAGCCTTGATTAATCCTGTGGAAGCTCTATTCTGCTACATCCACACTGTCAGTCCACTCGCATCCACAGTGTGAGTCAACACATTCGAGCTCTCACACATCTAAGCTGCTTTTCTTTGCATTCAGTGATGTGAATGCTAAGATAGATGTGCCATTTTGTTAACAAATGGAGGTGGAATCATCACATGAATTCAGTGTCCTAAAATTGAATTTTAATGGGTACGATGCCCAGACTATTGCTGTATCACAACATTATGATCCAGTTCACCGTGATTCCTGAAAATGACCACAGAAAAGAGTTTGCCAGCATTGTTTCCCAGGTTAGACTTGTTTGATGTGGTCTTACCTTGTCAGTCAGAGCGAGGTCGCACTGGCTTCTCTCCAGCAGCAGCCTTGCGATGTGCGTGTGGCCCCTCTCAGATGCGAACATCAGCGCTGTGGTTCCCTGGCTGTCCTGGATGTTAGCGTCTGCCCCACAGCTAAGCAGCAGGCGAACCATCACGACGCGGCCATGTCTCACTGCCAAGTGCAGAGCTGTTTGGCCCGTCTGTGTGGAGAGGGAGAGAGTGTGAGGTCCAGACCAAGACTTGTTCAAATCTGCTGTTTCTTCTTCAGCTTTCATTCTTCATCTTTTAGTAGTCAATGTCTCACTAACCTCAGTTTTATAGAAACACACCAGCAACTCCAAAAGATTGGGTAAAATATATTAAAGTAGGATTTTTTTTTAAACTCTCCTTGGTATTCATGCATACCCATGTCTTTCAAACTGTTCATAACAAAGGTTGAAAGCTGAATGTGCAAACCCTTTACCCCAGTTTATGATAATCCTGATGACATCATCTGCTTTCTCAGAATTTGACAATCTCCTCCCAGAGCCACAGAAGACATTATACAATAGTCTCAGTATGAACTCTGTCACTGATGATTTTTTTCCTGTGTAAAATCTACCAAGTGATTCATTAATAATGGATGTGGTTAGGTATAGCTTTCCATTCACTGCTTATAAAACAGTACAAAGAACCAGCACAGGGTGCTATAGGAGGGAGCTGCGCTGCCATCTCACACTGATATCCCCCTCCACCCCCCTCATCCCTGTTACAGTTGTTCTTATTGCTTGTGGTACCTTGCTGGAGCGAATGTTAATGTTGCCCTGCTCCATTAGTTTACGGACAACTTCCATTCCGCCGGGTCCATCAGGGGCTGTCAGCGAGGCCAGCATCACCGCCGTGTAGCCAGAATTGTTCTGAATCTTCACGTCGCTGACACCTGCGCCACAGGAAAGATGTCAGACATTATTAGTACTAGCAGACGTTATATTACAATAGCTTCGACAACACAGTTACCTATATATTACCTGTATCCAGGATCAGGCTGACAATGCTGTAGTTGCAGTGGGAGACGCTGTAATGAAGCACTGTGTTCCCGTTGTCGTCCGCCAGATTGACCAGAAAGGCCAGCAGGGAGGGTGTTTCCTTCTTTATGTGTTTCAGGTACGCAGCCACCCTGCTGGCCTCAGAGTCCTCCTCTGCTGCTGCACTGAACCAGTCCTGGAACAACACAACCAGGGCCTTCCTCTGGAAAATATATGAATAAGAAGGATACCTGGTGAAGCATGAATTTAATTAACATATATTACATGCTTACCATCCTGCTTTAAAGAAATATGTAGTGCAACCTCAGTATTGCATTGTCTTGCAACACACAGCTCTTTCTGAGGAGAAGTTTTGCATGGTATTTTTATTGTTTAAAGTTTATCTGATGAAGACGTCATATCCGTTTGTGGCACTGCAGCTCCTTAAATGGCACCTCGTCACAATCCCCTTAGACTTCTACGTTAAAATTGCTGACTCTAGATCAGCAAACAAAACATGTTAACAACCTGGTCCGTTTATGAATGCAGTGAATTATGGATCAGTCTTGTTAACAATGTTAAGTAGCTGGTGCTAGCATTGCACGATAACTCCTCAGGGCTATCCTCTTGTCTTAATTCGGTATTGTTCAGCTGCCAAACTCAAAAATCCAAAATGATAGTACACAATCAAATTGTTTACATGACTGCAGCAACATTCAACTTTTGAAATGCTACATGAAGCAAGTTCAAGAGTGTGATGACTGCAATACACTTCAAAACAAAACAATGAAGTAACAAAAAGAACCACAAAGAAGGAAAAAAATGGTGTCGCCAGTTGTGTGTCAGCTATTTTTTTTACCTTATATTACTCTGTTTGTTTAGTGTCTGTGCGTTCTGGCATAAAGGGTTCTGCAGATACCTCACTGCCCAACCTGGTACTGCAAACTCTGTTTAGCAGGCATTTATACTGCATGTCTCTTTGTGGACAGATTTTTGTCAGATGACAACCGTCCAAGATGTTTGTTTGGCTGGGTCATCACACAGTAGTGTCTATGTGTAGTGCACAGACAGACATCTATATAAACATATTTTTAATGCAGTAAATGAAAGACTGTATATGTGTGCAGATTCACATGAAAACAACGAATATCTATTTAAATTTAATCGACAGTCATGACTACTTACCATGTCATCATTGGGGTTGTCCATGTTGTCCATGTGATTATTGAGGAAATGACAGGCAGAAATAAAATCTGCATTCACTGCTTCTCTGGAAGAGAAAAAAAAGTGTATAGGTGTGCTCAAGGATGGTCAGAGTAGAGTGACAGTTCACTTTAAAACATGAGGAACATATTATATTACGATCAGATGAAATTCATAAAATAAGACTTCCTGCTGAGTGCAATTACATCTTCCGAACAGACACCGATTGGACGTTTGTTGAGGTCCTCTCACCTGCCTTTGGTGGTTGTTTCCGAGCCAGAGTTTCCCTCCATCTGTTCTCCTGTGGGCTGTCTTTTCAACTTGGCTGTTTTCTCTGTAGCCCTAGCTACCACAGATACAACACCTCCATCTGTCCCCCCAAAACCTGTTCCTTGCAGTTTCATCTGTCTGTCTGGGTCAGTTTGCTTCGCTTCTTCCGTTCTTCGCTTCTCTGTGTCTGCATCCAGCTGGACACGAGCCACCTCCCTAGGAATCGTACTGCTGTTCCTCTGCTCCAAATCATCATGGACACTTTGGCTCATACAGGCCTGACCAGCCAGGTTTTTACTGGCATCCTCATTGCTTCTATAGAAAAATGAAAGGAAAAAAATGAGGTACATGTTCAATTTTACATGTACCTCATTTTAGTTTTTTTTTATTTTGGTGACAGAGGTTGGTGAACGTATACATAGTAAATCTTGTGAATTTGCTTATTTTTCTCAAACCAGCGACTAGTCTGAATGCCTTATGTATGTTTAGGGGAGTCAGAGGCTGGGAATTGTTATACAGTGCATCCAGAAAGCATTCACAGCACTTCATTGGTCCACTGGTCAAAATTCTACTCATTATACCCCATAATGGCAAAGTGAAAGTTTACCTGACATTTTTGTATTTATTTAAAAATAAAAACAAATATATAACATAAACATAAAGATTGTGATTGTATACAGATCTAATGAAGGGTACAGATACATTTCTGCACCATTAAAGTTTTCACTGAGCACAGTGGCCTCCATTATCTGTAAGTGGAACAAGTTTGGAACCACAGGACTCTTCATAGAGGCCATTGGGGTAGAAAGGCCACCTCCCTGACCAAAAACCTGATAGTCACTCCTTCCAGAAGAACAACCATTTCTGCACTACTCCACCAACCAGGCCTGTTGGGTAGAGCGACCACACTAAAGCCAATCCTCAGTGAAAAGCACATGACAGCCTGACTGGAGTTTGCCAAAGGAATCTGAAGGGCTCTCAGACCACAAGAAACAAAATTCTCTGGTTCAAACAGTGAACTTTTTGGCCCAAAAGCCAAGTGTCATGTCTGGAGGAAACCAGGCACTGCTCATGACCTGGCTGATACCGTCCCTACAGTGAAGCATGGTGGTGGTAGCATCATGATGTGGGGACGTTTTTAGCAGCAGGAACTGGGAGACTGGTCAGGGTTGAGGGATCATCCTTGATGATAACCTGCTTCAGAGTGCTCTAGATCTTGGATTGGGGTGAAGGGTCATCTTCCAACAGTACAACGACCCTAAGCGCACAGTTAACATAACAAAGGAGTGGCATCGGGACCAGTCTGTGAATGTCCTTGAGTGTCCTCTGCCAGAAACCAGACTTGAACCTAATTAAACATCACCGGAGAGATCTGAAAATGGCTGTGCACGATGCTCCCCATCCAACCTGATGGAGCTTGAGAGGTTCTTCACAGAAGAATGGGAGAAACTGCTGAAAAATAGGTGTGCCAAGTCTGAAACATCATACTCAAAAAAGTGGTTGGTGCTTCAAGAAATATTGAGCAAAGGTTGTGAACACTTCCCTGCTTGTACAGTCAAGCAGATATTTGACTTGAATTGTATTGCTGAACCGGAAAACACATTCCTTTATGGCTTTTCCATTGCAGATGAATGAAATAAACACACATGTGAGGCTTTGAAATATGGCTTATGTTCACTGTGTCTCTGTAAGATAAAGGAGCTGCCTCTTTTCTCCCCTTAACTGACAACTTTAGAGGGAGTGGTACTCATATTTCAGACTTAAATCATGATGTTTTTCTGTGTCTGGACTGTGTTTAACCTCAAATCAAATAACTGACAATCATAACATTTAGGGTTGCTAAAGTCAGGGAGTTATTTACTAACCCTTCTTTAACACCCACAGAATGTAGGTTTTTCGACGTCTGGGCACATCCTTCTGTCTGCAGGATGGATTTAGAGGCTACACAGAAGACAAACACAAAGGATATGATGAAATGTCAGCATTACATGCTCCTCATTAGATACAATGGCTTGTTTATGATTGCATAAACCATTTCATCACTACTAAAGCTAATTGTAATGCTGTCTATAAATCCAAGAGTCGCCTACTCATCAGTTAAATAAAAAAACAAAACAAAAAGACAAATCCCATCAGTTTCTATCTAATCCATCTGTCTCCGTTTTATGATGCAATGTCTTTTAAAATAAATGGTGACTCAGTTTGAGCTTTAAAACTGACTATAAGCAAACAATTTGGTTATCAGCTTCCTCTTAGTCAATTTGTCATCGTCCTGGGTTTTAGATTTTCTGTTATGGTCTTCTTATTATTTAACCTTCTTTTGGTTCTCAGTTTGATCATTAGTGTTTGTTCTTGTTTGCCACATTCAGTCTTAGTTCTTTGTTTCAGTTTCTGGGGATTTTCGAGTATTCTGCCGTAGGTTTATTTTAGTCGTCTCTGTTCAGTTAATTCCTTTTTCGCTTGTGCTTTATATTGAGTTCTTGTCCTTGTCTCATCCTCCCCGATTACCTTATTACCTTTTTTTGTTTTTGTTTTTTTTAACTAAGTCTCCCTCTATCGTTCTCTGAATAATTATTCCTCATGCCTTCTGGTAATTTGCTTTCCTTTGCTTTGCTTTCTGTTTCTGTACCGTGCAAACCTTTGGACTAGTCAGCATTAAATGCTTGCCTTGTGCTCACTTCCATCGCCTGTGTGCTATATTTGGGTCCACAAAACACCTAACCTCATTCCACACAGCTGATCATGATACATAGTTTCATACAGCTAATGAAATGCTGATGTTGTTAGCAGTTATTAGATGGAAATTATTCCTGTTCTTTGCACTACACAAAGCTCCACTGACTTACTTCCAACATTGCCTTTTGGCTAACCCTATTAAACCATGTGGGATTTCTTATGCAAAAACAATAACACTGATCCTGATTCACTTTGACTTCAATCCGTGTCAGGTGAAAATTATTTTAAATAAACTCAACAAAAAAGCATCTGATACTCCTGCCTTATAACATGAAGTCAGATTATGCTTCCCTGAAACAAGTGTGGTGCAAAAAGCTGCTAAAGAGGACAAGAAGGCAGACGCCTGTGTGAAGAACAAAGTGGTAGTAGTTTATTTTCAATCATATAATTATTTTCTAGTTGACTTTAGTGATTGGCGGCGGGTGGGGGGTGGGGGGGCAGCAATGTTAGTATCATTAACCCTGAAATGTGGCTTCTGTTATCTTTAGCCATAGCGTTGCTGCTATATACTGAATCTTCTTACCGTCACTGTCTCCATGCTGTTTGTAGCATGACATGAGGATGCCAACAAGTCCCATCATCTCCTGCTGCAGAGAGTTGACTTTGGGATCTGGGTGCTTTAGATGTTTGCCCTCTTCTCCTGAATCACTCTCTGTGCACAGACATTTCCACTGCTGATCCAGGAGACTCTTTATCTTCTTTATGTGATGGACCACCACGGCTGTGTCTGTACCTTCAGAAACCAGTGGACGTCTTTCGGCCGATGTTGAACTGACCACAGACTTGTGTTGTTGCCTTTTTTGATCATTTGCATTAACCACTCTTTTACCAGTAAAGCAAGGTGCTTTGTTATACTCTGATTCGAAGGATCTCACTACTGTCTCATCTCCATCCTGATCTACCACCACCCTCTCTGCACGGACCCACACCGCAGGATTCTTAATGAGGTGCTCTATCTTCTCCTCTTTCCTTTTGCTTTCCTCTTGCTGCTCCTTCAGCAGCCCTGACACTCTCTTAAGCTCCAGGCTGCTCTCATGGAGCTTCTGCTCCAACACAGCTACTTTGGCTTGCAGGGAGGTCACTGTCAGCAGCTCATCTAGATCTGTACTAGTCCTCCACTCATGCGTAGGATTGTCATCTTGGCTGACACTGTAATTTCTAGGGAATATATTGTGACTTTCATGCTGAGGTACTCTCACTACTTTGTTATAGTGAGAGGATGTACCAGGATCTGTGGTTCCATTCATTGTGAAGGAATGGTCACGTGGACTCAGTCCCAGACGAAGTCTTTCTCTTTCCTCCTGGAGGATGCAGATCTGCGCTCTGAGCTCCGGAATGACCCTCACTTCCATCTCAAGTTCCCCCACTCGTTCGAGGGCTTCGGTGAGGCGCCTCAATAGACCTGAGCAGTCCTGTGGCCGAGGGCTGTCCGAAGAGCGGAACACATCTTCACATGAGATGTTTCTTCCCCCAAGGTGATCCTTTGAACTCCAGACACTGCTGTGGTCGTCTGTGGACTCTGACCCTTGTCTCAGTAAAACCGTAAGTGGCAGACTGGAGGCACGGAGGAGATGGGGTCTGATATGTTCTCCTAGAGGTTGCTCATCAAACTCCTTGATTCTGGCTTCCATCTCTGCCAAAGATTTAAACCCTGTGGGGGAAAGAGGTGGCCTGTGATCATATGGCCAGGAAGTATAGCCATGATGATGATGGGCGTCTGACAATTGAGACCTGGGGCCAAGAGCTCCAGTAGATCCCCAGGGGCTTGGGCGGTAGCCACATCCAGAAGCATTGAGGTGCCTTGGTAAAGTGCTTGCGCGCACTCCCTTGCTTCTGCGCTGAATGGGAATTCTTTTGATGGTGTTCCCTTTCTCTATGTCATCTACATATTTCAGAAAATCCAGGTCAAGTCGGAAGCCATAAGGGGTTTCCACTGAATATGGGGGCTTCTCCTTGAATCCGTTCTGTGTTGTTTTACAAGGTGCAATATTCCCTGCAAAAATTACAAACAGTAAGTGAGCATGCATTTCAAACAAATATCAGATTCAGTGAAATTCTGAAGCAAAAAACGTTTCTACCATTTTGTGTCGCCATCATTTGTTCTCCTTAGTTCCTCGAAAACTTTGTTGACACTTTATCTGATTGGACCTCGGGCATCTGACAAAAAAACAAAGAGGACTTAATTAAGCCAACAACATATGAGAAACCTGTTACTGCATTTTTACAAATGGTCGAAGTGATTATTGTGTGGTTATATAATAATGTAATGAGCATATTGCAGGTTTCAACATTTTGGCTCTGACATTGACTTGAGGTTCATTTGTGGTGCGTTTGGTGGCAGACTCAGTCCAAGTTTTGCGACCAGACGGAATAGCAATCATCCTTGTTTGTGCTCCACACACAATATGCTCATTCATTCACCCACATGTAGTGAGTGGATAACAAAACACAAACATTCAATTACGCTGAAGTGCTTTTTCTTTCTCCCCCTCTCTTATTCTCTTCTCTTCCCAAAGGTTTCTATTTTTTCTCACACTCTTGCTGCTTCATTTCTTCCGTCCACCAGGCAGCTATTATTCAACAGTGGCAGGCCTGATCTTCACTTGATTACAGCCCTGCCATCCAGGACGAGAGCTGAAAATAGCTTTAGCCCAGCAGCTATGGCCAGCAGTGCAAAATAAACTCCTACAGACATAAATACAGACGGTCATTGTTCTGACTCAATACTTTCCTCCCTTCCTCCTGTCCCTGTGCCTCCTGCAAGGTCTACAGATTTCTTTCAGATAGTTTGTTTTTCTATCACTGAACTATCTAGAGCTTCTTCTTTCACCTTGGAAAGTGATGTGTTTTTACAGTACAATGCTCTACTGCCATTTTAATATACTGGCGCGCCCTTCTCCTCTTTTATTCACTCCTTCCCCCGCCTCCCTCTTTCAGCAGCTCCCCCTCTTAAATCTTTACCTCTTCCCGCCTCCCACGTTTCCCCTCCTCTCTCCTGACCACCAGCCTCTGCGGCTGCTTGCTGTCCTCTTGAGGCACGGTGGCCACCAAGCCACAGCCCCAAACAATGTCAGCTATGCAGTAAACAGACAAACACCACCAAATGTCCCTGCTGGGAATTTTCACCTCCATCATTCACACACTCGTTGGTGGCCGGCAGTAAACGGAAAAGAAATGCGCAAACTGCAGACACACAGGGATGTGAGCAATTTTGCAGAATAAAGCCTGCACACTGAGACACATTCATGAGGCGTAGATACTGAGGCGTGTACATTTGGAAATATGTTGTATACAAACTTACAGGACACGACACAGTTCTTGATTAAGAAAAAAAAAGCATTGAGAGATTTACTCAGAAATGTGTGTTTTCAGAAAGAAATATTTTGATGCTCAGTATTGTGCCATAAATAACTGATAAATCACACATGATATAAAACAAATTAAGAAAGCAGTGTCATTAAAAAAAAAAGAAATTACTTGAAGAGTATTAACAGAGCAGGGTGCAGCGAGAGATGACAAGCAACATACAGCTAAGGTCCTCTACCAGTGTACTGAGCCGCCCCCAGTTTGGTTCTAATGTTGAAACTGTTTTGAGGTTTGTTTCTCTGACTTTAATTGCCAAAATCTTTTGTATGAACAGAATAATATAAACAGTTCTCTTTTTTCCATCATATTCAGTTCTGTTACCCTTGCATATGTGTAACCACTTTGTTAGATACTAAAGTACAGTATTTACTGTTATTGTGACTTCCATGATGTTGAGAGGAATCTTTTAGGCCTCTGTCTGACAAGTCTAAGTTTAGCTCGTACATGTGGGCGTAAAGCTAAAGCACATGTCAGGCAGTGAGACCTAGATATGTCTTCATTTTAAAGGCTAATTGAAGACCATTCAGGTGCTCTAGATAGACATAAAAACCAAGAGGTACACAAGGAATATTTCTATTCAGCTAGTGTAACATGAATAATAGAAAAAGAGCCTGCTGATTGCAAGCAGACACTTCACTATTGGCTCTGTCAATCAGCACTGAAGCACAGAGCACCTGTTACTGCAGACATCCCGATCTCTCTGTTGACTCGGTTCGAAATATAAGCTGCTGGCTCGACTTCAACCTAATGAAAACAAGAAATTCTTTCACAAGTAAAGAAGTTTTAGGTTCTCAATAAGAAATGTCTATCCTGTCCTATGAAAACTTTGCATTTCATGACTGTAAAGTTAAAATCTTTTGTAACCTGGAGCCATGCTAGCTTTTTCTCTACTTCTAACTGTAAAGTAATTATCTCCAAAAATGTCAAACTTTTAAAAACTGCATGTAGAACAATAAGGAATAGAAATGCCAGTTTTAGATGCTTTATTTTCAGTTTTCGAGCAAACAAAGGAGCTCCACACTGCTTGTTGTTGCCCACAAGCCGTCCATTTTTACACATAAATATAGACTCGTACATTTCCTCCTCACCAGGTTACCACAGAGGAAACAATATAGCAAAGTTAGGGTTAGGCAATTCCCAGGAGCCACTGCCCAACTGTCTCCACATTTGTGGCATAGGTTTTAATTGTCTGCGCCTGGAGGAGTAGGCCCACCTCACAGGAAACCCACGAAATGAAATGTAAAATATTTGCTTTACCCCAAACAGGCCCCAGCCGAACAGCAGTGCACAGCAGTCCTGCTACCTCCGCACATAATGAATTCAATCCAAAGTCAAGCATTACAATGGGCTCAGATTTTCTTCAAAATCAAATAAAAAAATAAAGGCTTCCTCTATGTTCAGCTCTTGTTGTCTTTCGGCTGGAAGAAACTGCCACATTCTTCTCACACATCTATTTTTCCTTTACTTCAGTTTCTTTTCATCCTTGTGTGCCCAAAACAGCTGCTCCCTTCCTCTGGGTGAGTGCGTCCTCTCTCATACAGACCTTAAGGCTCTCCCTGTATCAGCATAAACCCCATAATCACAACATGTCTGTCCACAGCATTCTTTACCAAAACCGCAAGTTCAGTATTCACTCATCATGACAAATGGCTGCAACCTCCCTATGTAGCAGCAGTAAACTGGACAAAAAGGTAAATTATTGTTGAAAGTAACAGGTCAACATTTGCTGTTGTCACAGATGATAGCAAAACCTTTCGCCAGGCTCATCTTTAGTCAGGTTAATCATGTGACTCTATAGCAGAATGGTTGCTGTTTCACTTCAGGCAAAGTTTTGGTGGATTGCTCTCCCTGGAGGAAGTGCCCTGTGTTTTTGGTAATATGGTGCAATATGATGAAGGTGATAACAACTGTTAGCTTGTTAGCATCCCAAAATTAGCATCTGGTTCAAACAAGGCTGCGCCTACAACAGAGCTGCTGCAATGGAGTCCATTTATTACTTATGGAATCAGTCCATGCATGTGTTTATGTTTTCTTGGGTTTCTGAGGTTTACAGGAGTGGGGACCTCATCGTCACATTGCCACCAACAACACTGTACTGCACACATTTTGACACAATTGTACTGCGTACCAGGATACGAATATATGTGAAGATTTAGGTGTTTCCTTACCTGCTAACAGTGACATTAAATAATAATAATGTATACTTTATTGATCCCGTAGGAAATTAGTCTCTGCATTTAACCCATTCACACTCAGTGAAGCAGTGGGCAGCCACCAATCTGGCGCCCGGGGAGCAGTATGTGGGGGACGGTACGGTGCTCAAGGGTACCTCAGGGTAGCCGTTGGGTGGATTCGAACCGTCGACCTTCCGATCCAGGGGCGAGCACTCTACCTACTGAGCCACCCCGCCCCTACATTACATTATTAAAATAACTTCAAACCATAGCTTTCTCCGTGCACTGAACCTATAACTTGTGCCTCTTTGCTTCTTTACAGTGTCTGTATATATGTGTCTGCACGTTTTACTGTCTATGCTGTGTTCCCGGAAAAATCCTTCCTCTCCTCTAGTTTTTTGGCTGTACAGCCTGTGGTTTTTCCAACTCATAACTCTAACCCTCATCCTTCTCTTTGGAGCTGATTTAGGAACCAAAGCCAAGTGTTTGGGCTTCCCACATCCCCCTCCCCATCCTATGTCTCCCTATTACTCTCTTTTCCCTGTTTCTTTAAAACTCACATTTTTCAATGACTCTTCAAAGTGTTCCTAGAAATTCTTCAGGTTCTCTGATATCCCCCCCCCAGCTACTGGACTTGCCCTGTTTCCATTCCAACAGCACCACGGTCAGGGTTGCAATGAGTTGCAATGTGGCATTCAGAGCCTCACTGGATGGTATGTGGAGTCAAAGCTCAGTGAATAAAACTGTTGCCTGGAGCCTCACACAAGGAAAAAATAATGATATGTTAACATAAGAAGGTTAAAATAGAAACATGGGCAATGTGGGAAAATGAGTTTGTGTCAGCTCTTCCTTCATAAGTAAATGTGTAATAAAATAAAAGTACAACTGACATTTAATCTTTTGAATGCAAAGATGTTGTCCCAAAGATCTGCTTAGTATTCTTACTTGGCCCAGAAGTCCACTCCGCACCATTTGTTAAATCCGTTTAGAGTCAAAAGCTTTTCTGACCCTGAATTTAAATCAGCCGGTCCCTGATCGAAGACATTCAAGGTCATCTCTCTGCATCTCAGCTTTGATTAACTGTCTGATCCAACAGTCCTCAAATGCCTTCAGATATGGGATGAATATTATATCTGAGCTTACCTTGTGGCATGTTGAGCAGTTTTCCCCACTTTGTACCGCTGAATTGTGGGAGTGATTGCCAGATAGTCCACTGCCGTCTGCTCTCAGCTAGTTCAGCCTGTCTGTCTCCTGAGAAGGCAGGGAGGTGCTGTCAGGGAGAGTGGCATGCCACGGCTATTTGGTAAATGCCAACGTGCAGCCCCTGCCATAACAGAAGCTGGGTGTACTTTTGCGTAAAAGGGAGCAATGAGCAAGGAGGAGCTTGTGAACATGCCTCCTGTCCAACTAGACTGACAAGTGGGAGGCTAGACATAGACAATCATAACCACTCCTTCAGACAGCAGCCAATAGGAGTTCAGAGGTGCAGCTGACTGGGAAAGACAGCTACTCTTTTGGAACCCCTGTGACAGCACGTCAAAGTATGGAGCTTCTGGTAAGAAATGAGAGAAAGTACTAGTCACCTTACTGTGTGTCACCATGTAGAGTATTATGGACCCCCCTCTTTGAGAATGTGAAATTCTACCCAGTGTTATGTGATCTGTGGCCTCCATAGTCTGGTAAACAGTGGGCAAAGCACAGGGCTTGGTGCCATTCATGGGGGTTAAGTCTGTCAGTGCATACCTCTCATTCTGTAGGGATCCTCTTTCAGCCTGTTACTAGCATCTTACTCTGGGAATCACCGTCACGCCGGGAAAATGGTAAACAGGCAGGTATTTGTACAAAACTTTCTACACAGAGTGGCCCAGCAGAGCCCTTTTTCATCTCTTTATTTTAGTTAACAGAGAAATACCAACATCTCAATGACTGCTTAACTTAGACATTCATGGTTATCAGAGAATAAAATCTAGGACCACCAAAAAAAATTAAAACAATTTTTTTCTTATCTCTCTTATCTCTCTTGCCACCGATAGTTAGTAAGTGCACCTGTAGAAGCCACAAGACTGTATGATGTCAACCTTGATTAACAAAACACGTTTTTGTTTACAATGTTGCAGAAAAAGGATCCTCTACCCACAATCCCAAACTGAAACAGTGATGTCTCTGAAGTCACTTTTACCATGGACATTTTTAAAGCCCATGAATTAGTTTATTGCTTATGGAATCAGTAAGAAGTGCAAAACTTCAGAAAGATAAAAGTGTATATATATAGATATCTATCTATCTATCTATCTATCTATCTAGATAGATATACACACATCCATTCACTTCCGCTTATCCTTTTCAGGGTCATGGGGGGTAGCCCAGCTGTCTTGGGGCGAGAGGCAGGGTACACCCTGCAGGGC
>VOQK01043075.1:18662-42085 GCA_015052645.1 Benitochromis conjunctus | reverse complement strand
TGAGGTGGCAATTCAGCCATTTAATTCATGTTACAGCCGCTCATGAGTGAATGAACATGGTGCAATAGAAGTACTTTTAGAAGTACATTTTTCCACACACTTACATTTACTAAATTGAAGTAAATGTAAGTGTTGAGCAGGGTTAGGGGTTGCCACCTCAGCATGCAGTCAAGTTCTATACTCTTGCTAATGACCTACTAATTGTATTCAGGTGTGTTGCAACAGGGACACATGGAAAAGTTGCAGGACACCTGGAGTTCGAGACCCCTGCTCTAAGCCCAGTCTCATATACGTCTGCTTCCTTCTGACTGGCTGCCCCTCACCTGGCTTCCAGAAACAGATTAAAATTGAACCAGTTTTCATAGAAATCCATCTAAAAAAATTTTGTCTGCTAAAAAAAATGCAAACAAACTTAACATGTCACATAATTTATTAATAAATTTTAAGCTCACTTCTTACTGGGTCACATAACAATCCATTTAGTTTTTATGTATCATTTTCCATATATGTCCCTATTAAGAGGTTGAGATACTGTTAAATGCCCTAAAATGATGTCTGAAGTAGAAAATCTGTATTCAGGGGATATTGATATTAACGGCATATTATCTCTGAGCCCAGTCAGTAATTTATATGTTTGGGTAGAGTACACTGGTATGCTGGTAATACTACTCCAGTAGACTATTTTTTTGAACATGTTAATTTAAAAAGTAGGGTGGGATTGGGCAGATTTTTGCCTTGGAAAAACATTTTTTGTTTCATTTTGTGCATGGAGTAAATGACCACACAGATTCAGAGCTGAGACCTGAGCTTTTCGGTCAAAATTCTGAAAAAGGTTAATATAAATGTTCTGGCTAACCCTTTTATGCACATTCAACACTCCCTAGAAGTCCTTAAAGCACAGTCTGAAAAGCTGTGTGAAAGACACATTTAACCTGGATTTCATTCATGAGGATGAACCTGGTGAAGAAGACGAGTGGGCAGTTATACGTGTAGCTCCAAAAAGAACTTGTGCACTGTCGTGATGGATCACCTAACTGCTGGTGTGTCACATTTGAGATTGTTGCAACCAGTGTTTTCCCTCAGAGGCGTCACGATGTTACAGTTATATTAGGTGATAGTGTTGACAGTCTTACCCTGTGGACAGATTCACGGAGCACAATGCTGAAGAAAATTGTCCTTCTGGCTTGGGGACTCTGAAGTCTTCCTCTGCATAGACTGCTTCCTGGTCTCTCAGTCACAGTCATACATCTCGATCATGGCACCAGTGATACATGAAGTGATGTAAGATGAGAATCCATTGTGTTTATCTCTATATTTATTAATGTATGGTGGCTTTGTAGAAGACTATACATTCAAAATCTTCACTTCCTCAAAAAACAAATGTCATGAAGGCTCAGTCAGATAAGTTAAAGCAATATTGTGTAGTTTAAGAATAACTTAGGGTCTTTGATTTTTCAATAAAAGGAGAATTAGACTTTCGTATTAATGTAAATGTCAAAACTGTTTTTAAAAATTCTGCAGGAAATTTTTTAGAGCAACATTATGCCAACAACAGTCAGTTCTCATGTTTCACCTGCAAAACTCACACATTATTGTTTTCACTTTACTTTCTCACAGCTGTGGAACAGAAATCCCACAGACTCTTATGCCATGAAATGAAGTACAGAGTGTGCGCTCTAATCGCCGTTTGGTGGTGAAATGCTGATGCACTTCCTGGCTGCGGTTGCTGTTCCCGTTGCCAGCGCTGTCAGCACAGGTGGCGATCACACTGGCCAGCCGTGGAGCAGCGAAGTGATTATGGTTCAGCAGCAGAGTGGATGAGCGGGCCTCATGTGCGAGCTTTACTTTGGTTCTGTGGCGGTTCAGCGTAGGCCTTCAGTGCTTCAGCTGGTGTGACATTAATGTGCTGACTGTCAGTCTCTCGAATTACATTACAGGTAGGTGGACAGGTCTGATTTGTCTTGAGTACTTTATGATATGTTTTAAAGCCTCCCCTTTCATCTTGCAGTCAAAGTCTTTCAGTTGTTCCTCTTAAGTGCTGGCAGTGATTTTGCTGTCATAAAACTTACATCAGGAACTTAGTTTGTAGAATCTACCAGGGTGCTGAGAAACGTGCACATTTTTACTATAACTATGTGCTTTTATGGGATTTCTTAGCCTGTAACAGCCTAGGCCTTGGTTTAGTTTTCATTAAGCTTTATTTTTTCTTTTTTTTGAGTGGGAGCTTGGCAAATTAAATAGAGTAAGATGTAAGATAACATAGTTTAAGATGCACATTTTTTTCTACCACTTCTGTGTTACAGCACTCAAAACAGTGAACAGAACAAATAGCAAAAGAAAAAAATTACAGAATAGCTCAGTGAAACAGAAAACAAAACAAAATAGCTCAGGTTAAAACTACCAATAAATGTATTTTAAAAAACTACAAATACAATTTGCTTAGTGAGAGCCCTACATTTACCTGACTGATTCAACAGTCGAACAGATTGCATGGATAAATTATCTGTACATATGGCTGTTAGAAGCACAGATAGTGGTTAATGGAGCAAGATCTGCAATGACATAATAGAGTGGGAAATGATAATAGTAAGATGGGTTTAACTCCCACCTCATTGCCATATAAATGAGCTTGGACACTACTTTATACCACAAGTAAACGACCTGAATAAACTGAATATTTCAATGTGTAGGGTCACTGTTATCAGTGGGTGTATTTCTGTCACGGTCCTGGGTCTGTGACCCAGTGTGTTGAGTTGTTATTGCTGTCTGTGTTTTGGCTTTTGTATTTCTAGATCCTTGGTTTTGGTCCCTTTGGCCCTCATGTTACTCTGCGCTCATGTATTCAATTCAATTCAATTTTATTTATATAGCGCCAAATCACAACAAGAGTCGCCTCAAGGTGCTTTACATTGTAAGGTAGACCCTACAATAATACATACAGAGAAAAACCCAACAATCATATGACCCCCTATAAGCAAGCACTTTGGCGACAGTGGGACAGAAAAACTCCATTTTAACAGGAAGAAACCTCCGGCAGAACCAGGCTCAGGGAGGGGCGGCCATCTGCTGCGACTGGTAGGGATGAGAGAAGGAAGAAAGGATAAAAGACATGCTGTGGAAGAGAGACAGAGATTAATAACAAGTATGGTTGAATGCAGGGAGATCTATTAACACATGGTGAATGAGAAAAGTGACTGAAAAGGAAAAACTCAATGCATCAAGGGGGGTCCCCCAGCAATTTTCATATATTCATAAGTTAGCAATAACAATAATGCTATGCATGAATGCTGCTTTTGCATCCTTTGTTGGGGAAATGCCATCAATGTTCCAGCACTTTCTGGCAAATTTTAGTGATGTCTCAAACAGTCAGGTGACTTTTCCATCTCATGCAAACAATAAAAAACAATGAGGCAATGCCAAAAACTTGAGGGTGTCTTCAAAAATAGTTGATTTCTATAGACTCCCTGTTAAAATGTCCAATTTAACTAATGAACAACATTTTGAAAAAAGTTTCATGGTACAAAACAAACATTTGCTCCTTTGTAATAACTATATGGGGAAGACATTTGCTTACTTTGTAGGGCTAAAGTTTGGACAGAGGCCCTAAGATTGGCCAACATGCCTCTGTAATCTATACAAGGCCTCATCTCTACGTTAGTCACAGAACTGCAAAGAATTTTATTAGCTGGCATTTGACATTTGGTAGTGCCTTCTCTCTTTGCATTGTTTTATGGTCTATCAGTGAAGGTTTATTGGTTATTTGCTTGTGGTCTTTAGGGCTTGCATTTTAATGCCTCAGAGGTATATTAGATAATATACTGACAAATTCCATCTACTTTGTGGTTTATTGCAGTTTTCTTTTCAGACTGACTGCCCACTACAAGTACTTACACCTCGTCATTCTTCTGAAACCCACAAAGACCACTACAGTTTAACTTGCCTAACATGGGTCCCACTGAAATGATTGCTTGAGTTTGAGCTTGTGTTTACAGAAGAAACCATGAAGGGGTGGAAGTTTTTGTTAACACATATTCTTAAATGTAATAAACCTATGCAGATGTATAAAAAGAGGTGTAGCTATATTGAGTGACAGGTGGTTATATCTTTTTCTTGTTTAATGTTTGCTTTAAGGTTTTGGTTATTCAGTTCGTTCAACCCCTTAAACTCACTCAGCTGATAACTCTCCAGTCCAAATATGGTGTCGTAATGTTTTAACGAAACATGGCGACATCCAAAATATCAAAGTAGTCCACACAAGCCAGCGGGTGACGCACAATCACTGACTCTTAAACAAAGACATCTTGAGTTATATGTCTTAATTATGAAAGACAAGATGTGTAAGTCATGTAGAATAAAAAAAAGACACTTTTGGTGTGTTTATGAGGACAGGCAGCTAATGGGGAGTCTTGTCTATTAGTCATTTCAGTCATATCAGTTATTGCCTCACTGTAACTTGATGGTTGTTAGTGTGCTGTTTCTTTAGAGAAGACAACACAATAGTGCTACTGTAACCTATTCTTATATTTTAGGTTGGCAACAGCTAACACCATTACATTTAAACGAGTGGTGTGTAAAAGATGGCTGCAGCCTCTTTAATGTGCACTGTTGGTTTGGGAACCTATAGTTTGAAGCCTCAGAAGCCTAGAAATTTGCATGCCAGCATGCTAGTTTTTGGAGCCAGAATTGACCATATTTAATCATTGGTAGAGTGGAGTGCTAAATTGCAAGCTAATGTTGGCAAGATTGGTTAGCAAGCTGTATTCATAAATTGTACAGGTGCAACACAAAGACACAGATATCTGCCAAACAGTCAGCAGCAAAGAAAATAACCCAAATGAACATCTTGAATGGTGCGTGATACACTTTATTTGTCAGTAAAACCCTTTTTTTTACTTTTCCTGACCTTTGCAAGATATTCATCTCTCCCAGAATTGAGACAGGAATCTTTTACCTGTTGAACACGTAAACCACTACACTATGGACAAATAGCCTTGCTGCAAACCTTCAACAGAGTCTATGGAAATTGACCCACTTTTGCTGCCAGCCACAAATGGCCTTCGGAGAAACTGCAGTTGGTGGCCCTTTTGCGCTGGATTTTTAATCCATGCATGTTACTGCTTACATAGGAAAGATATCCGTACTTGTGCCATGCTAATCATTTACACATTTTCTTATTGTCAAGAGTAATTGCATACTATATACTGATGCATATACACAGAACCATTTTTTTATTGATCACAATAGGTGCAGAAACAATAAATCCAAATTAGTTCAAAAATGATAATTGCATTAATCTTATTGTTTTAGGTAGTATACGGCCGCAATGGTGGAAAATTTGTGGAAGCTTCCTGCTTGCAACTACACAGACGCAAAACAAAAGAGCAGATGGTTTCTTTTTGTTATAGAGTCATATAGAGATTTAACTTATTGACCTTGAGTTAAGCTATAAAAAAATGTAACCACAATATGAAGAGATAAACAGATATTCCCCAGTAGAGAGAACTCATTACTTTGTACATTGTATTTCCTGTGACATAAACTGGATTATATTTATGCTGATGTGGCACAGTGTGTTATGCACGTGTTCAGAAATGTCAAAGGTTGGCTTGGTAAAGTAAAATGTTTTCTTACTGAGAACCAACAAGTGTACTGATAATGGAAATGTAGCACCTTTGCAACCAAGGCCTTGTACTGATTATCTTCACAACAGATCTCAAAACACACACTAACAAAACCACATCTTACGCTGAAACAAAGTATAGATGACACAGATTCAATTCTGCTGCCTTACACTAGAGTACACACAGTGAGCCATGGTGTCATTCATCTGCCTTCTTTGCCGGTTGCCGGTTGAACTTTTGTGTCTGTACGGCAGCATAGTGAAGGTTGTCTGCATCTCGGCATCCCTGGTACAAAAATACATGAGTCAATAAATATTATAGAAAAAAAGTGCTACAGTCAAATATATGTATAGATAACAAAAAGATATTTTGATATCTATGCTCAAAAATTATAGTCACCTCTGCATTAGCTGTTGAGGCATCTGAACATCGTGATTGTGACTCTAGTGTGAAACACAAAAAAGATAATAGCCTGATAAAAGCTGTTCAAGACAACAATATTATGGTTTGGCATTTATATGGTGTTTTTCCAGTCTTACTGACAAATCAAAGCACTTTACACTGTAGGCCACATTGCCCTTTTATACACTCATGCAACTGTTTTTGTGCACTGTAACTAAACTAACATACTTTTGGACTGACTGTAAGTAGATACTAGTGAGTGGTTACCTTTATTCATCTTCCACACTAGAAACCCCATTAAAACACTCAAAGTGGTGGTGAATGCCAAGGCTCCACTTAAAACATGCACAAGAAAGTCAGGAAAGGTCACCTTACCTGTAGAGAAGCAAACATCCATCAACCATCCATCATCCATCAAGTGTTGTTAATATGTTTCCATTATAAGCTGCATGAGAGAGTATTAAAGGCTGTTTGGCAAATGTGAGACGGGCTACTAGAATGTCACTTACCCTCCAAGCCCAGCTTGGTCCCATTTCCAAACAGTATGTGTCCACAAGAGGCAACAGCACAGTAGTAGGTCCCATTATAAGACAAATTCAGGCTCTTTATTGGCAAACTGTAGACACACGTGTGTGTTTGAGGGTTAGTTTTCCTCTCACAGCGATTGTTCCTGCCCCCACGGGTGTAAATGAGTCCTGGAGGAGATTTTTCTGAGCTTTTGAACCAGTAAACACTGTGTTCTTCATCACAAGTCCCAGTGTGTACTGTACAGTTCAGAGTCAAAGGGGCTCCCGGCTGGACGGTCTCAGAAGATGACTGATGGACTGAAGTTTGAATGTTCAAACCTGAACCCTTCACATTGATAGTGGTACCCTCTGCAAATTCAAACTTGTACACATAATAGCTTATGCAGTAATAAGTAGCTGAGTCAGAAATTTGTACATTTGAGATTGTCAAGTGGTATTTTCCATTTTTACTGTCCAAAGAGAATCTTGGGTTGTTCTTGAATTCCCCATTAAAAGTGCTATCTTTGTCATGTTTGTAGAAGCTAGAGACGAGTTTTGGTTTCTGTCCCAGGGTGTGTTTGTACCAGTAAAACATAGCTGCAACATCACCTTCATAGAAACATCGCAAAGTTACATTGTCACCAACATTAGCTGATATAAAACCACTCTCTTGACGAATATTTGAGGACAGCTGTAAATTAGTTCCCAGGTCTGTAAAGAAAAGAGCATGAAAGTTTGCGCTTAAAACCAAATAAAAGCCTAATCATTCTCTAAGAATCATTCAAATAAAATCGTGAGATTTAATTTACATTTTTAAGAATTGAAGGTATTCCCAACTTACCTATTTTCCACAAGAACAGACAAATCAAAGCAAAATTCAGAGATGTCATTGTGATCAAAAAGGTCTTGACCAATGTAGAAAACCTCCATACGTCCTTTAGTCTTAGAGAGATGGCTCCGTTTGATTGGCCAACCAAAAGTGACACTGAACTACTTTTGAAACACTGAACAAAAGTTTAACGCCCCCTTCATTATGAATTTTGGTTCTCGCGGCAAGAGATGTAGAAAAACAATACCAGAGCTATAACATTATATTATTTTAACCATTAAAACCCCAAAAAGGCATAACGTGGGTGAGAGCAACTTTGGCCAAGGTTAAGATGTTTCTGTTTAGTGTGAAAAGTAATTTAGGTCTCCTTAAGGACAGTGAAATGAACCAAGATCTGATTGAAAGATGCCACAGACATTAGTTATTGTAGTGACCGTGTGTATATCATATCTGGTGATGCGAGTTTTCTTACTTCAGTGGGCCGTATGCTTTTCATATGGTCCATGAAAAGATCCTATTACTTATTTTTAACTTCCCATCATTTATACATTTGGATATGTTTCAGTGTTTCTCTTGCTGGTCCCACCATCACATTTCTAGCTGTCTAGCATGCTTACAGGGAAATGATGCTGCACAATCAAAACTCAATTTTCTAGGCTTCTGTTCTGTTGGTAGTTTCTATACAACTTGTTATTGTCTTTTTGGTTGCAATAATATGAGTTGCCACTGGGGAAAATTAGGACAGTAATCGTGAGGGCATCATGTGACTTACTCACAATACAACCATCAATGTCCACCCGATGGGGGGGCATAAATGTTTGTACCAACTTCAATTTTAATACTTGCTTCAATCGTTGAGATATATGCATCTGAATCAAAGAGGTATGTTTGGTGATAAAAAATAATATAACATAAAAAATATGGAAAATTAACGAAAAATCTGTGAAAATCCATTTATCCCGACCTGAAACTTGCTATTTAAACATTAACAGCAATGTCATGAAAGCTAATTCGAGGGTGATCAACCATGTCAGTTTAACTTTGACCATAGTGTGATGCTGTCCCACACTGAGAACCATGAGTTGAAGCTTGTATGTTGACTAAAATTAAATCAAATCAAATAAAGCATAAAACATGCCTTGAAAAGGAAAAGGCTCAAGGACTGATAAAAAATGTGATAAAAAATTAAAGTTTGAGCATAGCAGAGAAATCCTGCAGCTGCAAACAGATCAGTCACTGACTTTTCCACCCTGGTGACACGTGCACGAGCTGCATCTTCATAGCTGTTTTCTCCCAGAGGTGTGTAGTGGTTGGTGGCTCACGCTTGTTGTCTCTGACACAGCTGCCTTCTACAGCTACTGCCACTTTTATTGAACCCTCACTCACTGAGTCTCAGTCATTTATGTTAATTGAGACCATACTGGGTCCTAATCCAGTTCTGCTGGTCAAGGAGTTCATCCACCTCCTGCATCTGTATTCACTGTCCTCTAATAAAGGCTAAAAGCCAAAAAAATGGATCTTAAAAAAACAGTGGGGCCATAGAACAAAGTTTTTGATGTTTCAGCCATAATGAAATGTTTACATTGCACCAGTTTACAGGCTACTGTTGTATATGTTAAAAATATAATGTAATAACTTGTGACATTAATTTTTATTTTATTTTTCGGTCATAGAGTTGTATTTGTTAAAATGTGCGTGGACCTTGTAGACTGAAAGGCCACAGCAGCTCGGGCTTCCACGCTGCAAGTAAAGTTTTCATCACACTTGATACTGTTTGTTCCCGCTTTAGCGTGCTGCAAGCATACCTTCCATTCAAATAAAACTTCTTACACTGGTTTTGTGCAGGTAAGAAGCACTATGGTTAGAGTGCATCCTATATGAATAAAACAAAGACAATGTGATTGATTGCATTTTGATTTATTTTAGTTCATTGATGTAGTCTGCTAAAGAGCATCATTAATACTGCATGGCTGCAGTGCATAAACACACTGCAGACACTTCCTGTCTGAAACCAGTAAGACAAAGAGAGCTAGGTGTTCTTCAAAGCACTTTGAGAGTCAGTCATTTCACTGTTGACCACACAGAAGCTACATAACAAGTTTGACGTCTCTGGTTTCAGGTGTGTAAACAACACAAAACAGAACAACATTCTGCAAATGCAGTTGTGAAAGATATATCAGACACCTTAAATTATCACAAGATTATCACTGATGAATTGTTTTCCTGTCATGTTCGGTGTAACTGCATATTTAGAAGTTAAGTGCCTGCTTACCACAACACTACTATGAGAAGGCACAGGCCCGCTGTTTCTGTGCTGGAAGAAGTCTCATCTCTGAAGGCCACACTTTGAGTTTGCAGATACAGTCTGTTTATGACCCTTTTGCATTACAGTAATACAGTAATATTTGTAATATGAGCTTGCTAGCTTATGTTCCTCACAGTTTTACTGGCTTTAATTTAACTATCTTTCTCTTATACCTTCTCTACCTCTGGCTTCTTATTTGTGGTTTCACCGAGGCAGAAGAAACACCTTAAACTAAGTGTGCTCTTTGAGTTACATCAACTTATCATACAGTTTGCCTTTGCTTTAAGTTCTCTTCTTCTAAGGCCTACCACACACAATATAGAGTGTGTTCTTCTTACAGGACAACATGGCTACAGCTGAAATGTCCAGTTTTACTGTTTGACACTGGAGTACACACATTCACTGCTTGTGTTGTCTCTTTGCCTCTTGGATCGGTTGACCTTGTGTTCTCTCAAAGCAGCATAATGGAGGTTGTCTGAATCTTCATAACCCTGATAATAACATAACAATTCCATGTTAGTACTTTATTAATACATGTTACTACACATATATATGCATTTAATTAAAATACAGAGAACCTGTAAAATAATATCTACACTCATATAAGAAACATTAAAAATGAGTCCTTTGTGATTTATAAATAGTCTGTTCACACTACATTACACTAATGACACATTATAATGACACTTTGCTAAGCTGTATCTTATCATGTCATACCCAGATATTCTATTTATTAACATATACACCCCTCTGTTGTTCAACTGGGCTGTTCAGTTGGAAGAATAAATACGTCATCATATGTCGCTGCTTTGAGTTCAGTAGCAGTCAGTTGATGGTGGGAAGACAAAGCTCACAGTTCATAGCAGATTTCATATGCAATATGTATACATTTATGTTGTGTCTCACGTCTCCTTGTACCATAAAGCTGTGTAAAAGTTGCCAACTCTTTGACGATTTTAAAACTGTAGAGTTCCAAACATCCTCTGGTATTTACATCAGCAGAAAAACTGCGCCGGGAGCTTTGCGGCATGTTTTGGCTGAGCAGCTCTTCTAGGTATAATGTTTAGATGGTCCATATATAGTATTACTGATATCTTCCACTTTGCCAATCTTGATAACGTCCAATGGATGGAAGCCATAACTGTATTTGGCTATTTTTTCTCTTATTTGTTTTTAGAGATTATTTTTAGGGAACATAGGTCCACACATAGGAAAGGTCCATAATTTTCTGTTTTTTAAGGTAGTGGAAATGCAAACATTGCAACATCACAAACTAAAAAACTGGTATATCCTATTTCTGTCTATCTACATACAGTTATGATGGCAGATTAGCACTCACTTCTGTATTTAGAGTTGAGGCCTCTGCAGATCTTGCTTGAGAGCCTGGTTATGAAATAAGGTTGGAGAGAAAAATTGAGTCTTTATGACTGTATATGCAACCATAACATGAGTGAAAAATAACCACAGCCTACCTGAACTTTGGCGTTTCATTTTGATATTAATGGTCAGGGCTGCATATGACAGTATGAGCAGCAGGATAACGGTAAATATCAGCGCTCCACTCAGGAAGTACACCAAGACAAGAGAGTACTCATCTGCAAGTTCAGATTAGTAAAGCAAACATTTTTGAAGAATGTTTTGTGTGTAAAACAGTCACAGTCATGCAAATATGAAACTTTAAATTGCTACTCACGCTCTAGGTGAAGCTCTTTCCTGTGTCCAAACAATATGTGTCCACATGAGGCCACAGCACAGTAGTAGGTCGAAGCATCAGACAGATTATGACTTCTCATGGGTAAGTTGTAGAAACAGGTGTGTGTTTGTGTCTTAGGCCTCTTCTCAGACTCATCAGTCCTGACACTGGCGTAAATGAGTCCAGGATGAGATTTGGCGGAGTCCTGAAACCAGTAAACTCTGTGGCTATCATCTCGGCTATGTGTGTGTAAATTACAGTTCAGAGCAGAGCCTCGTGGCTGAATCATGTCAGAGGGAACCATCGGCTCAGACTGATGGAGCAAAGTTTGGATGTTTATTCCTGAACCTTTTACACTAACAGTAACATCTTCAGCAAATTCAAAATCGTATGCAAAGATACCAATGCAGTAATAAGTAGCTGAGTCCGAAATCTGTATATCTGAAATGATCAAGTGATTTTTACCATTTCCGGTGTCTAGTGAGAAGCGAGAATTGTTTTTAAATTCGCTTTGAAGCGTGCCACTTTTGTCATATTTATAAAATTTAGACACGAGCCTTGGTTTCTGTCGCAGAGATTGTTTATACCAGTAAAACATCACTGCATCATCTTCGTAGAAACATTGCAAGGTCACATTGTCACCAACGTTAGCTGACACAAAACCACTTTCTTGACGCACATAAGCCGAGGATTTCAGGTTAGGCTTCTGAGCTGAAGAGGAAAAACATTGGTTACAAAAGATGTATGTCAGTATGTATATGTGTTCTATACAACTGTATTTATAATAGGCAACTTACCTACACTACCCAGTGCCAGGCATGTCAGACACAAAGCAAACCTTAGAGGCATCATCGTGTCCACATCGTATCCTGTTGAATGAACTGACTCTCACCAAGCTCTTTATTCCTCTGAGTGGACTGCGTTTGATTGGCTAACGAGAAGTAACGCCTAGGAGCATTAAGACTTGTGATGCTCCACACTGATTTCTGCTCTTTTATTTCAACATCCAGTCAGGTACACTATGATATTGCTTTAACTATTGTTACTTTCACTACTTGATGTTCTGTAAATTGCTATTTTTGATCACAATATATTGGAAAATTATGAAAATTACGCATACTGTAACAGTAAGTGCTACGTTAACTATTTTCCTGTGTTGCATATATACCTATGCATAAATATACCCCTGCATTATGTTCTTCATTAACAAAAAAAAGTCTCAGTCCATAAAAAAAATTTTCATTTAATATTAAATGTATTAGCAACAGCTGGGTGTGTCTATGGTTGCTAATTCTGGGCAACACTTTATCTTGCTGCTCCGCACAAGTGCCAGTGCTAAAGAGATAACCAATGACTCCTGGAAGAATATGGTAATATTTAAACTATTATCTGAAGATAACATTTTTACAGGGATATTCGCTGCTTCATCTGTAAAGGACTCATATTTAAGAGCTGATATATGGGTAGGGGGGGCACAAATAGATTTGCTGGGAGTCATTCAAAGAAGCTCAGGCTAATCTCTAAATAGCTACTCTTTTGGGGTTGCTGGTAATGTTTACTTATATTATACATGCACAGAGTGTGCAGTATTTAAAATTATTTTTAATATTATTAGCTATTTTATTAGTACAGGACACCTCCAGATCAGGCAAATACTAACAAATTGTTGTAACTGCCAGATTGTTGTCTTTTTTAACTACCTAAAAGAATAATTGATAATGTGGGTTACACTGTGTGGCTGCAATGTACAAAAACAATGCAGAGACTTCCTGTTTGAGACCACAAAGAGTGCAAAGGGTCCGACAAGAGTGCATGGCTGAAGTATACTGAGAGCTATGTTTTTGCCTATCAACCGCACAGAGGCTAAAAAAAGGACTCCCTCAGCTCTGCTGTGCGCAGACGGCACATTTATAGTAAACAACCTGCGAAGGCTTTCAGATGTCAGCAGTACATTTAGAGCAGAGCTTGATAATCTGGAAGATTTGTCTATGTCACATAATCATTTTAGACTTTGCAATGGTGTCACACAATTGTGAAATGGTTTGCGTGAGTAACGTACCACACCTGGAAGAAGACAGTCTGTGTGAGTCACATTTGCAGTGCCATGACGGTCGTGTCCCTTTGACTCAGATTGTGTTAATGAGAGTCAATGTAGAATCAAATCATGTGTGTTGAATTAGAGGGCGATGCGCTAACCATGCACAGACTCTGTTAAATAAACAGGGCCGTTCAGCTTTTAAGCTCTGCAACAAAAGGTGCATTGTGAAACCACACAACTGCTGTACAGTTGTATGTGGCTCGTTGTACATCATGAATGATGGTAAGTACGGTGACAATGGAAATATCACACCTTTGACAGAAGAACCTGGCTCAACTGCAGTTAAGTAAAAGTGTTTATTTTTGCAGGGCACAGATTTACATTTAGTTTATGGAGGAGAAAACCAAAAAACCCCAAAAACCCACAGAAACAAAACAGCAAAAAATGTGTAATTTTTCTCACAGACACTACAAAGAAAACATGTCCAGCTTCACTGCTTTACACTGGAATAAACACATTGACTAAAGGTGTCCTCTTGTTGCCTTCTTGATCTGGTGGCCTTGTTTTCCTTCAAAGCAGCATAATGGAGATGGTCTGCATCTTGGTATGCCTGTTCAGAAAAAAAGAAAGAAAAGTGTTACTAGTATTCAACCATTACCCTTAAACCAGCAAACATAACTGGATAGCACATTAAAAGAAAACCCCACTGATAATGGAATTCATTTCAAAACAACAGAACCACTAAAAGTAAAAACTGGACATTGTGACCTTCACAAGAATAAGTAATACTGTAATTCACTAAATTGTAAAGGTACTCTTCATTGTGTGTTTTTTCTTCCATTGTAAGGTGTTGAAAACAGTTAATTTATTCACCGATAATTAAAAAAATTAGAACATTATGGAAAAACTTACGTCTGAATTCTGAACCGAGATTGCTGAAGACTCAGCGTGAGGGTCTGTTCATAAAAATGAAGGGAAAAAAATGAATGCATTACTTATCTCGTCAAATGTAGTCAACACAGAACTGCAGAGAACACTTTAATATATTGAACAACTGAAGACAAGCACTGAGACTGTTTCAGTAAACCAGCTATGACTTCATAATAAATTAGGTGTCCTGAGCTAATTAATTTTATTCCAGTAAACTAAATAAATAAATAGATTAAAAAATGTAAATCTTTGCAATTGATAACAGTAAGAAAAAGTACAAATTGCATTTATGTAGTATACATATTTATGAAATGAGTTTTTTCAAAAAAAAAAGAAAGAAAGAAAGAAATGCATTTATTGTTCACATTATCTGAACTTTAAGCAAGTCGACAAAAAATGTCAAATGTGCTGAAGCTGACCTGTTGATGTCTTCAATTAACGTAACAATGAGCATTATGACTAACAATAACTTATTTATGTCTTTCTGCCGTGTTATCGTATCATCAAATTAAACACAGACAGTAAAATTTAACGAAGTCGGTTAAACTACCTGTGCATTTGCAGTTTCTTCTCTTGTACATTGTATAGGCTGCATAAGCCAGGAAAACCAGCAGAATTGAGTTGAACGCCAAAGCGCCGCTCAAGACGTACACATAGATAAAAGATTTCCCCTCTTCTGTAGAGAACCAGACATTAAAAGACATCACAGACATCATATTTAATTAGAAACTATTTTTACTATTTAACAAAAGAGGCAGCAGGGGGGGTAGCTACCCTCAATGTTCAGCTTGGTCCCGTTTCCGAACAGTATGTGTCCACATGAAGCCACAGCACAGTAGTAGGTTCCAGCGTGAGACCGATTGAGACGCTCCATTTGCAGGTTGTAGACACAGGTTTGGGTCTTTGTGCTGTGATTCCTCTCACATTGATCATTTCTGCCTCCGTGGGTGTAAATGAGTCCTGGGTGAGATTCTTCAGCGTTTTTGAACCAGTAAATACTGTGTTTTTCATTACAGGATCCAGCGTGCACTGTACAGTTCAGCATCACAGAGCCTCCAGACTGCATGGTCTCAGGCGTTGATTGATGAACCGAAGCTTGGAAAACCAAATCTGAATCCTTTACTTGGATAACAATCCCCTCCAAAAATTCATACACATACGAATAGCCACTTATGCAGTAGTAAGTAGCAGAGTCTGACATTTGCACATTTGAGATCTTCAAGTTGTTTTTGAGGTGCATAGTTTCCAGGTCAAGGCGAGGATCTTTCTTAAATTCATCGCTGAAAATGCCATTTTTTTCATGCTTATAGAATTTTGACACCAGCTGTGGTTTCTGTCCCAGAGGTTGCTTATACCAGTAAAACATCACTGCAACTGTAGTTTGATTGAATGAACAATTTAAAGTTAAATCCTGACCAGCTTTAACAAATTTGACATTTAAGGATGGTGAGAGCTTCAGAGCTGCCAAATGAACTGAAGAGAAAAGAAAATACACCGTGAACTTAACATAACTGGATAAGTATTCGAATTTATGAGACACATTGTATAGCTGTCAGAAATATTATTTAAGATGCATCTTACCTATTGTTCCTGAGAGTAGGTATGTCACACAGAAAGATAACAGTGGGGGTGTCATTTTGTTCAAATTGCTGTGGTTCAGAAGGTCTTTACGTTCTCTACTTATCAGAGACGAGACTGTTTTTGATTGGTCACTCGGAATGACTGAAAGATCACATGTTCAGTGCCCCCTGTAGGGTTCATTTAGGTCTATGAGAAGATTTACAAGGGAGGTAATCAAAGCAGAATTGAAAAAGCTTACGTCAGAGAGCAAGTTATGCAGATTTACTGAAAAAAATGCACACCCGATTTATATTATGGCTAGCTCTGTCTGTACATGTGACCAATCACTTGAGTACTGAGTAGACTACTGAATCATTTACTCATCACTCAGTCAATGTTATTGTTCTAATAAAGGTGCCTTACAACCTGCAGCATAATTAAATGTTCACCATTAGCAGTGGCTAGTTAACATTAGCATTCTTTGAAGGTCTGAATGTCTTGTATTAGGCATGGTTGGTTTTGAATATGATATGTTATCACCATAATGCTTATAAACAAGAATGAACCTGCTGACAGAAACTTCACAGACTTTACATGAAACGTATCTTTTGTCATATTATATAATGTTTAGATGTTTAGTCTTTTTTTGTGACTTTTTCAGTGTTAGTGTGCATAAAAACTGAGAGATTTAGAGCCTTATTCTGCACAGCTTGTGTGATTATGCAATGTCATACAAACAAAACAGGATTAGGGGGTATATTTAATCATGGCAGAGCTGTTTCTTTCTTAATTAACACCATATGGTTCAACATGTAGATAAGGAAGAGAAAGCGTAACATAAATGCTTACTTTAGTATTTTTAACATAGACTATATATGAATGTAACCACTGTGATGTTACTACCAGAAATACATTGTCACATAGCTGACTGACACAAATCTCTGTCCTACTGAGGACATACGTATGTCCAATCTTTTAAAAGACAAAGCCAACATCACAAAGACACTTCATAGCAACTGCATCTGTGATTACACTGTAGGAACATGTAGAAATAGAAGCTACAGTGCGTCAAGTCTGATTTTTTTACTCTTTGAAGATCAGGCTGTGGCTGCTGGGCTTGTGTTGACATACACTCTTCTTTGTTAGCTTTGTTTTTAGCACCCTGTGTGTGCGGATACTTGCAAAAAGTCAGTGTAATGCTGGCAGCTGTTTCCGTTCTAGATGCAATTTGCACTTTACCTTCAAACACTTGACCTTTAGCGAAATAAAGATAAAAGTAATGTCAATATCACCACTCGTCAAAAGTTAGACTGGACCACCATTTTCCTTCTCCCTGCACACAAACGCAGGGAGAAAAAGACATGTTTGATGTTTTTCACCCTTACTATCTGTTGATTGTGCAGATAACAGAAAAAAGTAAAATTATCAATCTTATTGTAACTTGTTATTACTGAATTTAGCAATGTGTATGTATTATAATAGATTATGTACATATTACGTTATGGCACATTGCCCCCAAAGCTGTATACTACACATTTTCAGTGTTAGCAGTTTGGAAATATGAATGTTTATAAGTGATCACAAGTGACCATATATGGGTAAACCATATTACCATTAGTGGTTTATAAATTAGCATAAATAAGTAGAAACATACTAATTAGTAACATAAAACAAAATAGCATCACTATGTTCACAAAAATGAAATAGAAACATCTCAATCACTCAAACCAGCAGAGGTGAGGCCTAGGAGACAGCTATTAGCAGTTACTGGCTAGCACACCTATCAACATGTGAGTGAGCATAGTGAGCAGGGGTGTGCAACTCCAGGCCTCTAGGGCCGGTGTCCTGCAGGTTTGAGACGTGTTCTTGATCCAACACAGCTGATTTAAATGGCTAAATTACCTCCTCAACATGTCTTGAAGTTCTCCAGAGGCCTGATAATGAACTAATCGCTCAGAGGCCATCTGCAAAAGTCATTTATAAATGCACAGAAGGGGAAAAGAGGGTGAGTGAAGACGAAATGCTCAGTGCATGAATGGAAGCCTGCTGCAGACTAGGCCTACTATAGAGTAACTAAAGGAGAGTTCAGGGTTTTATGTTCCAGCTATATACTTTATCCAAAAGGAAAACTTTAAGCCTAATCTTAAAAGTAGTGAGGTTGTCCGTCTCCTGAATCCAAAGTGGGAGCTGTTTCCACAGATGAGAGGCCTGTCCCATCACCCCCAAGTGGTCACGGCAGATTGCTGGCCTGAGCCTGGTTTTGTTGTGGGTTTGCTCCAGTTAAAAGGGAGCTTGAGCAAGCACTTAGCAACAGCTAATACCATGCTCAGTTGTGGTAGTCTGATCGTTGGGGTTTTCTCTGCATTATCGTAGAGGCTTTACCTTACAAAATGATGGGCCTTGATGTGGCCGTTGTTGTGATTTGGCACTATATAAATAAAACTGAACTGATTTGACAAAGTAAGCCCGCTGTCTGAGAGCAAACTGCTGTGCTGGGTCGATACACTTCTATTGCCCACCCATTAGTTTGAAATGTTAGAAACATAAAACATGTTTGTTTGTTTTTATAATTAGTGGATGCTCAGTTCATTGCAAATAATGGTCCTGGCCTTGCATTTTATTTTTGTATTTATTTTACAGAAATGACAAAGCAGCAGATAACATTAAACTATAATGACTTTCCTAAAAAGTTTTAGGGAACTGAAACTGTTCAGCGGTTTTGAATAACTGCATGTTTTTAACCAAGAAGTCTTTACAAAGAAGCAGCTTCCTGTGGAGTAAGAAATGCATTCACACAGCTGAAGGTATGTAAAAGAAATCTTTCTCCTGCAATCTGTTTATATAATCGTAATTCAATGCTGATTGCGTTTAGTTGTTCACGTTGTGTACACAGCAGGTCTTGTGAGAGTGGGCTTGCAAACATAAGCGGTTACGTGGCCTGGGGGCAACAGCCCGGCCTTCCTGTCTTTAAGCTCTGGTAGAACTTGTTTCCACCAGTGGAAACTTATACTCTGTCGCTCACATCACCTTGACCACAGAAGTCAAAGGTAAACAGTGAGAACTTACTGTAGCTGTGACCTGCGTATACAAAGGTATTAATAGATGGTGGGGGATTTCCATGCTTATCCACAGTACATTTGGGTGCAGTTTTACAGTCTATGTATAACATTGCTGAGCTATGTGATTTTTGCTGCACTCTCAAAAGTTATTGGTCATACAACTGGTACACACAAAATATATTTTATTTCCACATTATTTTACATTTCGCAATGTGTATCCTTGCATTCATGTCAGACATCAGAGTGTTTCTTCACACTTTTCTGCTCTTTACTCTAGAGTACACACAAATATTATCCACATTGTCTTCTTGACGATGTTGTTTGTTACTCCTCTTCAGACTCAGAGCTGCATAATGGAGGCTGTCTGCATCTTGGCTCTGTTAGTGACACACAATAGGGGTGGGGGGGTCATTTTAACATATGACTGGAAACATATCATATCTAGTATAAATATAACAGCTGCTTCTATTAAAAACATGGGAGCAGATTCTATAGGCTTTTTCACCTACCACAGCATCTGAGACTGTACAGGTCTGATGAGAAACAGCTCCTGCAAATCAAAGCAAGTAAATAAGCATGTTAGTCAGATCATTAGAGGATTATTATTATTATAGATGGCAGACGCCTCACCTTTGCAGACAGAGCACAAGTTTTTCCTAAGCTTGTACATGATGAAAGCCAAGACAAAGAGCACAATAAAGGAAACTCCCAATGCTGCGCTCAGGTAATACACCAAGACAGGGGAACCTAATACAGGAAAAAAAACGATGTCACACACTCAGTTTTTCACAGATTACTTGAAACAGTAGTATGAAGTCACCCTCCTGCAGTATCACCTACCTGCAATCTCAACTCTTGTTCCGTTTCCAAAAATAATCTCTCCACAGGAGGCCAAGGCACAGTAGTATATCCCAGCATCAGTGGAGCTCACTGACTTTATTGCCAGATTTAAAGTGCAATTTCTCCTGTGAGGTGTTTCCTTTGAGACGTCTGTACACACGTGTCCCTCTCTGGGATACATGACTGCAGACTGAGAAGCTCCATGCCTGAACCAGTAAAGGTTCAGCTCCCCTGCACATGGTTCAGCTTCCACCGTACAGTTCAAGTTCAAAGAGTCTCCCAAGCGAAGCGGCTTAAACGTTGGCTGGTCAATGGTAGATCCAATGCTGGTCACTGGTGATTTGACATGAAGGAAAACTCCTTGTCCAAATTCAATAGCATTAAAAACTAAAACCCCACAGTAATATGTCCCTGAATCTGACAGGCTGAGATTGGTGATTTTGAGATATTCATTTTGACTTTCTACAACAACTTTAAACCTCTCTTTATACTTGGCATAGATATCAGCTTCTGGGTTGTGATGCATCCGAGTTGATATGATGTTAGGTTTGCCACCCAGGCTTTGCTGGTACCAAGACAGGAAAGTTACAGCATCGTCTTGACAAATGCATGTTAATGTTACACTCTCCCCGACTTTAGCTATCTTGATTCCACTCTCCTGAATTACACTTGAGGTCGTGTGAACAGCTAGCACCCGACCTGGACACAAATGCATACAAATATATTAATGTATATCTTTAACATCTCATCGGTATCTTTTTAGAATTTACATCCTTGAAAAAAGGAACTGTGAAAAAAGTGCAAAATACTCACAGATTTTATACAGAAGTGCAAGAAAAACACAACGGGGCATCATCTCTGAAGCTCTGCAGTATGTATCGTGTGCCTTTACGGACGCACCCAACTCTTATAGGAGACGGAGACTGATCGTGATTGGCTAAGCTAATTGGTTGGTTGTAAAATCAGAACTACAGTTTGTTTCTTTCCAAAAGATCAGACTGATCAGGTGACCGGAGGTGTGATTGGGGTCAAGTCTTTTTTGGTGACAACATTGTTGGTGTACTAAGGGCAGAAAGTGTGGCAAAGTATATTTTATTTAAAGGAAAGTTTCTTGGGTCAATGTCTGTTAGTCATAGAGGCTTGTGTAAGGTAGTATTTATTCTTCAACAGGTCTAGGGTGTTTTTTGATATCTGATTTATAGATGTATTTTGAAGTCACGACACAAGTTTTCAGTGTTGCATGAATTTGTGTGGGGAGGTGTGTTTAAACAGTTAAGTGGGTTAAGAGGGAGTGTTAGTGGGGGGGGAGACACAGAAAGTAAAGCAGAAATCAGGTCAAGAAGTTTAAACCCTCTATAGTGAATATTGACATGTTATGGTTACTGGCAAAATTGCTGATGCTGTGATTTGTTCGAGTAGTTGAACACATCATCAAAATCTCAGGTTTATATGGTCATATATGAAGAAATTGATGTACAGGGGTTGTGTAGAATGATGACAGTTTTCAGGATCAACAATGGTTGTAGTGTTTGACGATAATTTGCAGGAGGGACAAACTCTGGATCGGAAAAATGAAGCTAATTTGGAAGTGCCAAAAACTGCAGTTCCTCTGGGTACCATCTGAGGCCGTCTCAAATGATTTAAAAATGGTCCTGGGTCTCCAACTCAGTATTTTTGAGTTTGTTCTGGACTTACGATCCACTTCATAGTCTTTATTATTTTCTTATTTATAGTTCTTGGTTTCTTGTCTGATTATGTTAGTTCCCTTTTGTGTCCAGTTTGTTCTAGTTTAATCTCTGTGTCTTGTAATCAGGAAGTCAGTGTTGTCTCCATGTTGTGTTACTGTTTTTAGCTCACCAGTCATGTCCCTGTGTCTGTCTGGCCTCTCTGTGCCCTGTCTATGTTGTTTTCAGGTTTCCATGTTCTTTCTGTTAAGTTCATATATATTAAGTTCTGGTCCCTGTGTTAATCTCTTTCTGTTCCTGTAGTCATCTCTTTGTGTTTCATCCTTTTGTGTCCCCTTGAAGTTCTCGTTCTCATCTCTTTTGCCTCTTGTCAGTTAGTACCTACCCTGCTCTGTCACTTTTTTTCCTGTGTGTTTTCTGCCAGTTGCCACCTAATAAAGCTGAGTTTTGAACTTAATTCTGTTTGCTGAGACCTACATCTGGGTCTGCTCCTAGTAAGCCACATGCCTGTTTCAAGACACTTTGACTTGACGTGGAATTGTCTGCACACACAAAGAAGCGTATTCCTACTGCAGAAAGTATTCCCTCACCCATCCAGATCATTGAATTCAGGTGTTCCGATCACTTCCATGCCCACAGGTGTATAAAACCGAGAACCTAGGCATTCAGAATGCTTCTACAAACATTTGTGACAGAACGGGTCGTTCTCAGGAGATCAATGATTTCCAGCATGGTACAGTGATAAAATGTCATCCGTGCAACAAGACCAGTCATGAAATGTCTTTGCTACAGTCAGCTGTTACTGTTTTAACAAAGTAGAAGTGATTGGGAATGACAGCAACTCGCTCATTAAGTAGTAGGCCACATAAAACCATAGAGTTGAGTAGGCGCATAGTGCGCAAATGCCACCAACCCTCTGTAGAGTCAATCTCCAAGCTTCATGTTGCCTTCAAATTAGCTCAAGAACAGTGCATAGAGAGCTTCATGGAATGGGTTTTCATGGTCAGGCAGCTGCATCCAAGCCTTACATTACAAAGCACAATGCAAAGTGTCCAATGCACCACTGCACTCTGGAGCAGTGACGGCATGTTCACGTGCTTGTCTGTCTGGCAATCCAGTGGATGAGTTTGGGTTTGGTGGTTGCCAGGAGAACAGTGCTTGTCTGACTGCATTGTGCTAAGTGTAAAGCTTGGTGGAAGGGGGATTATGGTGTGGGTTGTTTTTCAAGAGTTAGGCTTGGCTCCTTAGTTCCAGTGAAAGAAACTCATAGTGCTTCAGCATACCAAGACATTTTGGACAATTTCATGCTCCCAACTTTGTGGGAGGTTTGGTGTGGAAGAACTTAAGTGGCCTGAGTCCTGACCTCAACCTGATAGAAAACGTTCTGACTGTGAGGAGGCCTTCTTGTCCAACATCAGTGTCTGACCTAACCAATGTGCTTCTGGAAGAATGGTCAAAGACTCCAATAAACACTCTCCTGAACCTTGTGGAAAGCCTTCCCAGAAGAGTTAAATCTACTGTAGATGCTTTATCTCTAGTAACTGTTAAGAATAGAATGTTACACAAGTTCATGTGTGTGTGAAAGCAGAGGAGCAAATACTTTTGGCAATCTTGCGTATATGTTGGTTAGATTGCATAGCAAGGTTTAACGTAACATTGCATTTGCAACGCTTGTTTATTTCCTGTAGTCAACTTTTTGTTTCACAAGTTCTGTGTATGTATGTTTTGTCGAAGACCAAAGACCCCATCCTGTGTGTGGACAGATGCTGTTGTGGGGTTTTTTTGATGACAGTGGTTGATTTCACTTTATTCCACTCCAGAAAAATGAACTAGAAATTTATAGAAGATTGCAGGAAATGTGCACACACACACGCACACACACACGCACACACACGCACACACACACACGCACACACACGCACACACACACACACACACAAAATGTTTTGAATGGC
>VOQK01043075.1:3456-18642 GCA_015052645.1 Benitochromis conjunctus | reverse complement strand
CCCCAAAGTGAGCCACGTGCCCTTAGTGCTCTGCCCACATACACACTCTCCCCGTGCCCCTTGTACTCCAAGGTTCGCTGCATGCACTTTGTACTCTGCCCTCACACACACACACGCACACACACACGCACACACACGCACACACACACACGCACACACACGCACACACACACACACACACAAAATGTTTTGAATGGCAATGTAAATACACTTGACTGTGAAGTACTGACATTTCAGCCGTAACTGGCAAGAGTAAGTTAAAGGTTCACTCTGACAAGAATGACTCATGGTGCCAGATTATAGCCCCTGGTAAAAGATTACAATGCACACTTATGTGCACTTATGTGGTTTTGGTGGTGAAAAGGGAAAAATCTTGACTGTTGTCGGGTATTTTAATCCATTTTCATACTTTTAGATAGCTTTCACTGGATCCTTTCAGCTTCACACTTGCCACATTTAGTTGCATTAGAACTTCACCAGGCTGAAGTAGACTACTGCATGTGACTCATTTCAGTCCTTTTGATCTTTGTGGTCAGGTACTGTTTTAAGAAAGCTGCGGTAAAACTTGTACGACTGTTGACTCAGAAAAGATGCTGCTTTACTGACCAACAGCCTTCTCACTTTAACCCACACTTCCTGAGTAGTGCAAAATGACAGTAAGCTGTGCAATGCTCACTGCTTCTTAGACAAGTCAGAGCTACAATGGAAACATTTTGCTGTCGTTGTTTTACGAACAGTTGAGAGGAAGTCGTGTTGCAGGTTAAACGCGTCAACTTAAGCAGCACTGGTAACGAAGACAAAAGCCAGTGTTTACTGTGATTTTGGAACATTGGACAAGACTTTCTCTTTCTCTCAGTTGTCATTTCATTGTCTTCTGTTTTCATGTTGAACTTCTCCAAAATGCATTGGTAGATGACATTTTTTCGTTGGGGTCATCTGCTGGTAAAGTCTTTATTTTTCCAGTCAGTTCACAAAAAATCTAGAGCAGCTATAGTTTATTTAAATAAACTGCAAACATGTTATTATGTAGTTTCCTTTTAGGAAAATTTAGGTTGAGATGGCTAATGCAGTAAATTTAGAAATGAGCAAATGTTTTGTGTACTTGTCTCGTCCACGTTCCAATCATAAAAAGCCAAAGTGTTGCTGATGTAATTATGCTTATTGTTTGCCTTCAGTTTTAAAGGGTGCATTTAAATAGATGAGTATGTGCACTTTGAAAGCTTCGATTTTTCTTTTTCTTGGGACTGTGTAGCTCTGTGTGAATATCATTTATAATTATTGGATGCTGAGGTTGCTTGGTGCAGCCCCCCTCGGTTCATCCTCTGGTAGAAACAAGCCGTTTTAGCTCCTCCCACTTTAAGGGCCGCCACCCTTTAAACAAACTCTTCTGATTGGTAGCCCCTTGAGAAGCATGTAGGTGGTCCTTCTGCACTTGCAGCCAGAGATGTGCAGCTGAGATGACCATATTAAGAATAATCTTTCACCGTCACTCTCACTTACTGTACACAGTTACAAGAGTAGAGAAAAACAGCAATAATGGAGCGTTTCGTGAGTTGAAACTTTGGCCATGTGGAAATCCTCGTCTTGTCACTTGGCAGTCATTATGAAACAATTCTGGGAATTAGGGCAATTTTTTTTACAGCCTTGAATTCTGATGGTCATTTGACTATAAAAAAAATATCATATAGCATCATCAGTCCAATTATTTTAAAAAGTATTAACCACACAACAGAAAATAGGGAAAAGAACAGTAGGTACATGAAGCTAGGTCAGCAGACTTATTTTGTAATTTCCCGTTAACATTTTAGAGTCGTACATTTGAAGTACTTGCCGAGTTTCGGTAGACACAGAGAAAGCCGGATGCTGTTGAGGTTTTCTAAAACAATATTAACTCATCAGTTACCAAAATGTTTGAAAACTATGAATGTAGATTGAATCATTATTTCAAATAGGTCAAAAACACTGTGAACACCACTATGGGGAGGAGTATGTATGTTTTTCCACTGTGCTTAAAGAAGTAAATTCAGGTCACTCAGGGCATTTCCATTTTCACAGTACATTTGCACGCCTGCACTGCAAATATCACATTTAGTGACTCACACTTGAAGCACTTCTCTTAAATTTGCCTTCACATTTATGAATGTGTATCAAAAACGGGAATATGGCAGCAACTTTAAACCAAATGAAATGTTTTTTTGCAAAATTAAACAAAATAATAATAAAAATGAGAACAGAGAACAGAAAGTAAAGCCAGGCCCCCACAAAACTGATCATATTGCTCCTCCTCCTTCCTCTATATATTCAAACAGGTTCAGTTGTGCATCACTTCACTACTTTTTTTTTTTTTACTTGACTGTGGGCAGGTTTTGAACTTATTAATAGACATACGTGTTAAAGTATACGTGAGAATGAGAAGTGACAGATCACAACTGTTACTGTGAAACAACTGAAACAAACAAACAGCATAAAAAAACAACCACATAGACATCCTGTCAGGACGGCGGAGCGGTGGGTTGTTTGTGTGGGGGGGACTGGTGAAAAAACCACTGGGCTTAAACTCGCTGTTAGATAGGTTGACCACAGTGGGAACTCAGTACCGAGACGTGTTCTTGCATTTCTTATTACTCAGCTGACTGAAAAACACAGCTATCTCAATAGGAAACAAGACCAAGGTTGAACAAACATCCACTCCTTACGACTCTCAGTTTGTTTTTTGTTCTTTCAGGATAAATAACATTATGTCAAATGACATCAGGATAGTCACATTTCATCATAGTACCAGGTTATAAGCATAACTTCCTGACTTACTCACTGATGAAATTCCATAATTTCAGGAAAAAAAAAAACAGCGCTTTGATTGCTCCACTGCTTCTTTGCTACCGTTTCATACACAATGAAGAAGAAAAGAGTTTGTTTTAAGATATCAAACATTGTCACGATAGTGGGGTTTCGGGGGCTTGAACAAAGGGGGCAGCGAGAAGCTTTTTATGTCAGTCAACCACAACAACACATCTAAACACTTCACTGTGTGGGTGGATTGCTTTGTGTTTTGAACAAGACACGTCTCACAAACATCAGTCTTTGATATGTGGAGATAAGCATCTCACCTCTGTGGTGAGCTTACCTGAAATAATGTATATCTCACCACTTAGCTATCTAGTGGTTACAGCCACATCTAAGTGTCGTGTGATCGCTTGAGCAAAATGTTGATCTTTTCACAAGTTTTGCCAAAGCACAATAATAGTGAGCTACTGCCCTCTGCTGGTCCAAAGCGTAACTGATATTAAATTGTAGGCTTCCTCCACCCAGTTTACATATTAGGTTCTATCTGATATGTAAACTGTAAACTGATCTGTACATCCATCCATTGTTTCGTGCTGGAGGTGCTGGAGTACATCCCAGCTGGAGCCTAATTACCTCAAAAATAAACTGAACAAATTGGCCGCTCTTTGATTTCCCTGTTGTACGTCAAACAAACTTTAGGAAAGTCATTGTAGGTTTGCCTTCCCATTTGTTTTGGCTATGGGATACATCATGCAAGAAACTCTTTCTTTTAAGTTGGTGTTTATTTTCTTTGAGATGCTCATTAATCTGTATTCATCACAATGGAAACATCAAAGTTTGAAAGTCATGCAGAAAGTATTTTATATAGTTTTAATAGTTTAACAGTTCTAGTGTTTTATTATGCATTATTGTGCTTTGATCTTAGCATTTATATAGATTTAAATAGTATTACCTGTATTTGAAATACGAATGTTGATCGACTTCATATTAGATGTCAATAAGAGGAATCAAGGCCGCCAAGAAAACTCTGTCCAGACTGCAGGAATCCCTGTTGTCATGAGAAGAAGGGTTGGAGCCTAAACTCAAGACTCTCAGACAGACTAGGTGAGAAGAATCCTCCAAAACTGAAAGAAGAAAACAAACCCAAGCAAGCATTAAAAAAAAGTCTTAAGGCTTTAGCAACACTCGCCAGAGGTTTTATGCAAAACAACAACATGTCTGAAAGAACCCACTAGCCTACCGCCAAGCTGAAACCTTTAAAAGTGTGATGAAGGTCAGACAAGTAGAATGTTCACCTTCATAGTGAAAGTTGTACCCTATGAGCCATATTGGTTTCAGCAGACAGGCAAAACTTTTAATTTGAAAGGGAACATTCTCAGCTTTCAGTTTGTGTCACACTTTTCACAGTTTCTCTACTGATTAAGAAACTAGTTGGCAAGTGTGGCTGCTTGTGACCGTAGGTAGTCTTCCAGGACACGCCGACCTGTCTTTGGGGCTTTGTAACTGGGGCTAAAGAATCAACAGGGAGCACATGAGGACAAACAAGACATGCCACCATAGTGAGCGCAAATCACACTCACTATGTTGGAGTGAAATGGGAGGTAATGGGAGGGAAATGTGGAACATAATCAGGGTAATCACAATCAGACAAAAAAATTAAATAAAACAAGACATGAGTGACAAGAACTAACAAAACAAAACAGGAAAAGTTGAAAGAAATTGGTATCGGAACAAATCAAAACTCTAAAGCAAGAGTGGGTTATGACTTTTTCCTCCATATCAGCCCCATTAGAAACTGGGACTGACCTAGAGGACCACACAAATAAGCTTATTAAGTGATTAAAAATTCATAGTGAGCAGAAATAGTGAGCAAAAAAAAAAAAGAATTATCCATGTCTGCTGTTTTTTTGTAATTCTTTTTTATTTCTAATCCTTTAAGTGTCAAGTTTTTAAAAGAGGACGTCCCACAAAAGTGTAACTTAAAAAAAAAAAAAATTGTCACTCAAACTGAGAGGCAGTCAAAGAAAAATAGCTGGACATGATTTTAGTGAATTTATTTTTTGACTTTGGTTTCCTGTGGTACATGACTGAAACCCACATCCGTACATGATTCTCGCACGTGTGTATTTTGTCTGTCTTCGTAACAGTCACTTTATAAAGGCCTGCATGTGTTGTATTTAGGCAGGGGTGTCAAACATAAGGCCCGGGGGCAGGAATCAGCCTAGCAAAAACTCCAATCTGCCGCACCGGATAGCTTCAGAAAATGTGAAGGCGTGCGTAGATTTGAACTTTGAAATCTTGGTTGGAAGGAGAGCGATGCAGTGCTGTGCCAGATGGCCTGACCTCTACAGTCACCTGACCTAAACCCAATGGAGATGGTTTGGGATGAGATGGACCACAGAGTGAAGGGAAAAGGACCAAGAAGTGCTCAGATTCTTGGGAACTCCTTCAAGACTGTTGGAAAACCATTTCAGGTGACAACCTCATGAAGCTCATCGAGAGAAGGCCAAGAGTGTGAAAAGCAGGAATCAAAGCATGAATGTAAAACATGTTTCGAGTTATTTCACACTTTTTTGTTTACTACATAATTCCAGATGCGTTCATTCATAGCTTTGATGCCTTCAGTGAGAATCTACAATGTAAATAATCACTAAAATAAAGAAAAAACATTAAAGGAGAAGGTGTGTCCAAACTTTTGACTGGTAGCATATTTCTGAACATAAGATGGGAAAATATACAATTTTGCGTTACTTCACAATGATACAGAATCAGACAGATTATGTTTGTCCAGCCTCTGGTAAAAAAAAATAAAAAATAATGAATGCTAACAAACAACCCAAACCCACAGGAAAAGTTTAATAAGTGAAATTTGGGTTGTGTCGCCAAATGTAGTCTCATAAATTTTAAAGTATATACTGAGTTTCAGTAGCGTAAGGAAAAGCCAGATTCCACTGTGACTTCACTCAGTGTGTACAAATGAGTATTGTGTGAAAGTAGTTTTCTACCCAAATGTTTCAAAGATATGAAATAGTTTGCATTAAAATTTGTTTCCTGTAATAACTTTTTTCCTCTTTAAAATAGGCCAGGAACACTGTGAGTTGGCTACCCGTTCACCACTTTGGGCAGCAGATGCATTGTGTGGTAATAGTGGGCGGTTTTATTTGGGGTTTTTTTTTTTTCCCCTGTGTTATGAAAAAGTGAATTTAGGTCACTCAGGCGGAAACAATCCTCCCCATAATGTCTGCAGTTTTCCACTGTTGATCAAATAACTCATTTAGGTGCCTTACGCTGGAAGCACTTTTACCATCCATCCCTCCATCCATCAGTACATCCCGAAATTTATTTCACTTGGAGCCTTATCGTCTTTTCTTTTTTTTTTTACAAAAAATCTAAACTAATCGCACAATATTAATCAACATCACAGGTGTAGGCGAGACAGTGGGCATAATTTTCATTTGACTCCACGTAAGTCACTCTAACTCCAGAGTAGACTGAGTTGTTGACTGTGTGGTTTCTTTGTCTCCTGCTTGCTTCCTTCTTGAAATCCACAGTTGCATACTTGCACAACAGCATCGTCCTTAGTCTGTGGGAAATACAAAAGCCATATGATAGAATTCGTCCATATATAGTGCAATGCAAAAGTCTTCATCTAACCATTATTTCTTTATATTTTGCTAGGAAAATGTGAAATATATGGAAACAGTATATAAGAAAACAGCAGGCTTTGTATATTTCCAACAAGTTTGAGCATTTTTGTTCTGTTTTCTGTCACGATGATCTCACACTGCTTCAAAATGTTGGGGTCCGTGCTCAGGGGAGGCCAGTCCATGACTGATAATCTTCTACTGTTTCTTTTTCTATACAAATAGGCTTTTACTGGACTGGCAGCGTGTTTGGGATCATTAGATCCCCCCCCCTTATTCAATCAATTTTAACAAAATGCTCAACACCATTGGCTGAATGCAACCCCAAACCATGACAGAGCCTCCTCTGTGGTTTAGAGATGGCTGGAGACACCCACTGTCATATCTCTATCCTGACCTCCTACATGCATACTAATAATGAAACTGACATTTTCTAATTTAGATTCATCACTTCATAAAACCTGCTGCCGGTGATTTTCAGTCCATTTCTTGTGTGAATATGCATACCTCAAGTTTTTCTCACACACACTACATACTATGCTGAGATATACCAGGCTTTTGACTAACAGATTTTTGGTAATTGTCTTGTTGGTGGCATTTTTGAAAGATTCAACTAAAGAAATAGGAACAAATTATGTTTTGTGCCTAAAGATATAATTTATATCAGTTCATTGATTGTAGATACAGCACTGGTTCATCCTTTGATAATCATTCCCCACACTGGTCATGGACTGGACTGAAAATGAGTGAAGAAGTTGTTCATATCCAAGGAAAAACGCTGCAAAAGCTCCAGAAAGCCTGAAGACCTATAAAAGACCACTTAAAAAAGGACCACAATGTCTAGCTGCTTTGAAGCAAAATATAAGAAATGAGAGGTGTTTCAAGACTTACTGTACTGTATTTTTTCTCATTTACTAACCTCACGGTTCTCAGTGTATTCTGGAGTAATAGCCTGTTGAAGTGACCCTTATGAAAGAAATAGAAAGGAAAAAGAAATGTAACTTTTGACATGTTTTATAGTCGTCAGAATGCTTTTATGGTAGGTAATAGTTACCTTTAGAGGGACACTTTTTTCACTGGTCTATTTTGCAGACAGTACCACAGACAGTACATATGCATATGTGTACATACTTAATTCACACATGTTTTAACATCCTGTATCCAAACTGCACTCTTATCAGCTTCTCCATCCACACACCTGCTTCTGCTTGGGCTGCGTTTCTCTCTTTATGGTGTAGATGGGTTTCCACATCTATAGAGGTAAACAAACTCAAAGTGCACAAGGCCTTTGACTTTGCATCCCTGTGTGCATGCATTTGATGCTTCTCCTTCCTAAGAAGCCCAGCTAGCTCAGACGGGAGAGCATGAGACTCTTAATCTCAGGGTCGTGGGTTCGAGCCCCACGTTGGGCGTGGGGCTGTTCATATGGGCGGGGTAGCTCAGTAGGTGGTGTGTTTGGGTTAAATACAGAGAGAAAATTCTGTTGCCTTGTACTGTGACAATGTGCAATGACAATAAAGTTGAATTGATGACTGCTCTGCATTTGACCTGAGGAGGGCAGTAAAAAGCTGTATCATCCTCACCGCTGTTGCTTTTCCCCACACGCGATCTAAGATTTCTTGATGAGTCACTCTGTATGTATTCTGGTTTTCAAACTTTTAAGTGGTTCACAAAGCAGCAGTAGTGATTCAAAGTAAAAATATCTAACTCTCAAGATTAGTTAAAGGTTGAGAGACAGTGCACAATGTTTCAAACATTCCTAAATAAATTTTATTTGCTTTTTACAGATGTGGAGGGCAGCACGGTGGCACAATGGTTAGCACTGTTGCCTCACAGCTAGAAGGTTCAGAGTCCACCATCAGGCCGGGATCTTTCTGTGTGGAGTTTGCATGTTCTCCCCGTGTTTGATTGGGTTCTCTCCCGGTACTCTGGTTTCCTCCCACAGTCCAAAAACATGCAGTTAGTGGGGATAGGTTAATTGGAAACTCTAAATTGCCTATAGGTGGTTTTGTCTGATCGGAGAGCTTTCTGGAGTGTTTTATGATTTGACAGAAGAATCTGTTGATGTCATATCCCAGTATTTCATATTTTAAGATTTAGCTGTTCAGAACTACTTCAGAAAATGTGTTGTTCAATCGGGTGTGCTCAGGGTGGTATGGCTATAAGTTAGATATACAGCACCTGGTTTCCCCAGGCAGTCTCTCATCTAAGTACTAACCAGGCCCGACACTGCTTAGGTAGAAAGATCAGCTCAGACTGTTGTTCAGTCCATGTCAGTGGGTAGAAGAACTCCTTTCATCCATCTGTCTGTCTGATCAGTTGTTCCTCGTCTAACACTTTATCCAGTCTGATTCAGATTCTGTGTATTGCAGCGGACCCAAATAAGTGCAGTCCGAAGTTGTTTGGATGAGCAGGCCTTGTATTTTGTCTAAAATCGCTCCTGTGGGTGAGTGTTCCCAGCCCACTCCCTGGGTGGGGAGGATTGCACAAACACAAACACACACATTCTTTGTGAGGACACAGATGGATTTCTAATTTTTAATTCTTAACCCAACCTGATCGCCACAGAAGGCTTCAATCATTCACTCATGTTCTTTGAATAAGTGGTTCTGGAGAAGACTGCAACCCACACTCTGTTACTGTTTAAAATGCAGTGAGTGTTTCCTGCAGTAACGTAATAATTGATATGTTTACTCAAGACCTCTAAATAATAGTCTCCTCCCAAATAGGAAGCATACCAATCATTTAAATACAGAGATGAAGCTGTACACTTCTATTTATTTTGTCTTTTGAACAAGTTCCAGAAAAAGCTTCCGTGACAAATGACCGACCTCAGAAAAGGTTTGGCATAATGGGATTTGTTGAAGCAAGCATGCAGAGGAAAAGTACACCAGCAGCTCGAGACGTTCACACTTCACTGCAGAGCGAGGGAAAACAATCGTAGTTGTAAATGACTTGTCAGCGACGTGCAGTCAAGTTTTTTTTTCTGTCTTGTCATTGCATAATTTGCATGTCAAGAAACATAAACCATGCCTTGTGCTCTCTTCTTCTCACCCACTAAATATAGAAAGACTAAAAGCAGAAGTTACAACTCAGCAGTTACTCATTTACTACTAAGTTACTAATCACCATATTAAAAACATCTTTGCTTTGTATTTGAGAAAACTCTCTTTGATGAAATCTGTAATTAGGATATTTGATTTATGTTCCAGATCAGTTATCATGCATGGGTGTGATAAAACTGACCAGCTTTGAGGGGCCTTCTTAAAGTGTCAACACTATCATTGGCCAGCAGGGGTCAGTGTAGACCCAGTGCAATTATAGAGGAGTGTTGGGTTCCCAAAAAGAGAAACAAACAAGGATGTAATACACTGAATTTCACCATGAAGAACTTCACTTGCTCTCATGTTTGGTAACTTCTGCTTTGCTTCATTTCCCTTCTCTTGAGGCACATCCACTGTAATTGGTTGGGCAGCAGTTAAGCACCTTCCACAGACTTTCCACTCTTATTAAGGAGTATTATTTCAGGTTTTGACTGGTGAGAAGTTTACTAAAAGAGATGGAACAATTCCATCAGACGTACACTTTCTGGATATTCCAAAGATTACTATGATGTTATTAATTCTCTGGCTGTTTGTTGTCTCCCACTCAAAGACAGATAATTCCTAGTAAAGTATTCCAAGTAAAAACTTGGCTATAGTGATAATAACATTATTAGATTAGGACTTTCCAGTGTTATAAAGAGAAATCCAGCAATTCCCTTTGAGGTACTTATTACTTGGTGACAGCGGGGGAAAAGAACTCCCTTCTGTCAAGGCCTCATCTGGAGACAGCAGAAGGTGAGTAATGAAAAGCAGCACATACTGTAGTAATAAGGAGAGGTTGGTTGCGCCAGTGAGATATTTAAGTCAAGAGCTAGAGATACGTGCTGAGAGAGAGAGAGAGGAGGCACTGAGGACAAAACACAACATATGGGTGAGAGAAAAGATACAAATTTAAGAGCATGCATGAGACTCATTGTTAACCAAACAGAATGTTTATCAGGATATGAGGACTGGCTGAAATGCTCTCACTTTCTCAAATGTTCTTATCCCCAAGATCCATTATTATCACTTCAACCGAAACCTTTACTCATATTCCCCTTAAGTTTAACTGATTTCAGTGATTAATACCACAGGCATCTGTTTGTGTTTCTCCAAAGAAAGCACGTCCTGAGAACAGCAGCACAGCAGGCTCCACTACTGTCAGCTAAGAACAGGAAACTGAGGCTACGATTAACACGGGCTCATCAAACTCGGGCAACAAATGTCACTCGGGCTGATGAATCTCAATTTCTGCTGCAACATTTGGTTGGAAGGGTGAGAATTTGGTGTAAATGACATGAAAGCGTGGATCCATCCTGCCTTGTAGTGAAACTTCAAGCTGGTGGTGGTGTAACAGCGTGGGGATATTTGCTTAGCACGTTCTGGGTCCCTGTTTAAATACCACAGTCTACCTGAGTATTGTTGCTGATCATGTCCATTCATGACCACAGTGTACCGTCTTCTGATGGCTGCTTCCAAACAGCATAATGTGCCAAAAAGCTGGAATCAGCTCAGACTGGTTTCTTGAACATGACAGTGACTACCCAAACTGAGTCACCAGCTCTCAGTCTAATAGAGCACCTTTGAGATGTGGTGAAATGGGAGATTTGAATCATAGATAGGCAGCAATTGTTTGATGTTGTCTTCTCAACTCAATGCTAGCAAAGTGTACTTGATAAAGTGGCCATTTAGTATTTATATATTTTAAAACAGTGACTTTTTGAACATATCAGCAGATAGAAATACCTGAGATTACAGGATGAACAGGATATATATATCACACAGGATGTGCATTAAAAGCATATCCCGTGTGATATCATGTCAGTTCTTTGAGTCTTCAACACCTGTAATGTCTGCAAAAATAAAAGCACTGCTGTAGTTACTTGTAGATGCCACTGATAGCATCTGACCTTTTTCCTGTAACTCAAATGATCCTGTGTGTGATAAGCGAGGTAACATTGTGGTAGTGTATACTGATTTTATATACTGGCAGTATATCAATCTAAAAATGACAATATTCATGTAGTTACAGACTGGTGACTTTATTTGTTTCAACAGCTTGGGCCTCTGGTTTGACACTTGGCTGTAGTCTACGTCAATGTGGTGAAGACTTTAGGTTCATTGTGAGGTTTGTGACTTCCTACTTCACCATACTTATAGATCCATGAGGCTAGTGTCATGTAGTAACAGCGCACGACAGACACCACATCAGACCTGCTGCAGACAAAACAGAAACAAAGCGAACCGGTAAGAATTTGGCTTTTGCATTTTGTGAATCCATTGTCCAGTTTCACTTTGAGAGAGCATCTTTTTGATGACTCATAGATCCATATTCACTAGAATCATGAAATGTACTGGAAATAGGTATTATCTTGCCAGTTTAATATGAGCATTAAGGATGTGGCTGTTAATATATCTTTTAGATAAAAGCTTTAAAACTACTTTTGATATAATTTTTGCAAGATTTTTGCACAGTTTACATCAGCAGCAGGGCAGTAACAAAATAAATAAATAAATGACAAATTATATATACAATCCAAATTTTTTCATGTCAGTCCTCCTTCTTTCTAATTTAGTGCATCCAGCTGTGTGACTTTATTGTGATTTAATTATGTTAGCCCTTGAGTTAATTACTATCATATTTAATTCATTATATATGCGTGTGTTACATTATTAGGTCAAATCTACATGTTATACATTTGCAGATGAAGTTGTGTATAGAGGATGTGGGGAACAAGAGCGATAAGTGTGAAAGACAGAGATGCTGGAGTTTCAGAACAAAAGCATTGTTCTTCTTCTGTTTTTTTTTTTTCTGTATTTTTTTGCAGTGTTGACCGCTAACTAAAACTCACACAGACAGTATTTACTGTGGGGTGACCAGAATGACAAACAAAAAAAAAGAAAATGAAACAATAAGAGCAGCCAGCTTGGCATGAAAAACAGAAAAGCTGTTGAAATAATTAATATGATTGTTTACACCAATGTTTACAATTTCATACCAGTGTGGCTTCTTAAAACAGGTCTTTACCGCAAGCCTGGAAGTTCCCAGCACATATGTATAGGTTCATGTATGTGTGTGTAACTGCTGACATTTCCTCTTTTTTTGTTTTTAACGATATTATTGTGGGGTCTCTGCCTTAAAATATAAAGTGCCTTAAGGTGACTGGTGTTGAATTAAACTGAACTGAATTGAAATGAATTGAATTATAGTTCAACTGCATCTTCTTCATATCACAAGATGCCCTGGTTACGTTTGGCCTAATTCATACTATACATCCAGAGTTTTTGTATGGACACTGTCCTGCCCTCATAAGTTGAGGCCTTTTCTACACGTTGACAAAAGCACTGTTGTGTCTTGTGAGTTTACATAAATGTATCAAGGCCATGACGGAGCCCATCACCCGCCAGGAACGAGTCCGACTTATTGCCGGCTATGCGGACCAAGCTCTTGCAACGGTTGTATAAGGATCGAATGGCCCGTAGCAATGGGCCAGACACCCCATACCCCCGGAGCACCCCCCACAGAACACCCTTGAATGCCTTCTCCAAGTCCACAAAACACACGTAGACTGGTTGGGCAAACTCCCATGCACCCTCAAGTATCCTCGAGTGGATACAGAGCTGATCCAGTGTTCCACGACCGGGACAAGTCTTGGTAGCCGGGGGATTCTGGTTTTTTTACCTTTAATTTCACTCTTTTGCGAGTCTTTTACTCTATTTAACTCTTTTTCCCTCCTCACATCATTGTGTTCTCCAGTCAGTCAGGCTTTATCACAGGTGGGTATCAAATTGTAATAGTGTATTGTAGACCAAATATGATGCTTGTGAACTGGTATGTGTCTGTTTTGTCTTCTGGACTCTGATACGGTCTAAATGCCTGAATTGTTATTATTTGTGCCTGGTTCCATACTAGTCGCCACTTCCCCATTAGCCCCCCGTGTGCCTAGAAACTCCTCTTGGTCCTTTAGGGGAGAATCACAGATTCTATGACAATGTACTCTCTCCCCTGGATTTTGCATTTCAGTGTTGTGCTCATCTTGGACTGTTTCTTTGTTATTTATGGCTTCTCTGCAGATGTAGAAATAAAACTGAATTGAATTGAATGAATAGATCACTAGATGCTTCTTTAATCTTTTTTTGTTTGCTTTCTGTGGCCAGTGAAAGAACTTTACAACAGTGTTATTATTCCACACATTATTCTATACATACACTGCAGTTATATCTTTACTCTCAAACCCTTAAACTGCACCGAGTCTGCTGCTCAGAGAGGAACAGGGAGCAGCTGATGTTCCAAAGTTTAGTTTAAAAACGCCACGTTTTTTTCAACATGTTTTTAGTGCATTGCTGATTCTCTGCTGTGTGAACACATTTTTATAGGTGCAAGTTGTTAAGGCGTACTTACTAAAACCACTGACTGAAGTGCAAACTATGTGTCACATTGTTGCAGCAATTACCTACATTTAGTTGGTGATGCAGAAAATGTGCAAATGTTGCATACTTGATACTAATCTGCTGATAGGTCTCTTTTACACTATGAAACGACTAGAACACAGAGCACACTCTGAGAATACCTGTTCAGTCAGTGAAATTTACTTCACTTGATCTGAAGACAGACTGCAGCAGCTCCTTGACCATGCTGCATGGGAGTAACCTTTAATGTTTAAATGCATCCAGTTTAAAGTTTCTCGGTTTTATATACACTTTTTTTTCCCCTTAGAAATGTACAGCAGTGATAAAATAATTAACTGAAATTGAAATGTTTGCAGTCTTGTGTACACTTTTTGGGTTTTTTCCGAAAGACTGCCAGTGAGTGACACAGGAAACCGACTTAAGGGTGTAACAGCTGTTGAAAAAAAAACTAAATGAGGAACAAGGCACTTTATAAAGTTTAACTTGTTTGGTGTCATACTATCATAAACTAATATTCTGAGACACATCAGCCTGTGGTCTCTTTTAATTACCCACTGTGATGAAGCTGACAGCGAGCTATGTTGACACATCTACTTTTCTTTCTTTTTTTTTTTAGGTAATTGTGACATTATTTTAATTGCCTTGCATTCTGTCTATTGAACCATTTACTCACTATTAGGCCAAACCTAAGTCAAATCCTACTGCTAAGCATCAGGGATGTCAAACATAAGGCTCAGGGGCCAGAATCGGCTTGGCAAAGACCCCAATCTAGCCTGCTGGACAGCTTTGGAAAATATGATGGAGGACATACATTTTTGGATTTTTAACTGTATTTTTTAAATAAATTTATTATTTATTTACAGCTTTTCTGCTTATTAAAAATCTTCCCACTGCCATTCATGCTACACTAAAATAGTTAAGTAACTGATAAACATTAAATTTACAGAAATGTTCCGATTTTTCACGGGCAATGGTGGAGGAGTACACAACCTCCGTGGATAGGGATACTTCAGTGGCCCAAAAGAACGAGGTAAAGTGGTCAAGTGCAAACTGCGTTTAGGAAAGAAATAACTACAGACGATTAACGCGACATCAGCTCTTTGCAAGCATCTCCACAAACAGTCAGACTGATGTTAAAGCTGAGTGTGCAGTCAGTCTTGGAGCCACCGTTTCTTCCTGTGTGGTTCTACAGTATAATCACTGCGGCGATCACTTTGAAGTCTCTTTGGACTGCTTTTCAACTGCTTTTGTGTTGTTGGCTTCGT
>VOQK01043072.1:43645-60330 GCA_015052645.1 Benitochromis conjunctus | reverse complement strand
GTCAGGACTCTTGCTACAGCATTTTGGATTAACTGAAGGCTTTTCGGGGAGTTTTTAGGACATCCTGATAATAATGAATTACAGTAGTCCAGCCTAGAAGTAATAAATGCATGAATTAGTTTTTCAGCGTCACTCTGAGACAGGATATTTCTAATTTTAGAGATATTGCACAAATGGAAGAAAGCAGTCTGACATATGTGTTTAATATGTGCATTGAAGGACATATCCTGGTCAAAAATGACTGCAAGGTTCCTCACAGTGTTATTGGAGGCCAAGGTAATGCCATTACCTATGTATTATCTGCATTTAGAAGCAGAAAGTTAGAGGTCATCCAGGTCTTTATGTCTTTAAGACATTCCTGCAGTTTAACTAATTGGTGCGTGTTATCTGGCTTCATGGATAGATAAAGTTGGGTGTCATCTGCATAGCAGTGAAAATGTATGCTATGCTTTCTGATGATACTGCCTAAGGGAAGCATATATAATGTAAACAGAATTGGTCCTAACACTGAACCCTGTGGAACTCCATAATTAATCTCAGTGTGTAAAGAGGACTCTCCATTTACATGAACAAACTGGAGTCTATTAGACATATATGATACCAACCACTGCAGCGCAGTACCTACAATACCTACAGCATGCTCTAATCGCTCTAATAGGATATTATGGTCGACAGTATCAAATGCTAGTATCAAGTAACAAAAAGAATAATGTTATGAAAGTGCTTTAATTCCACACCTGATCACTTGTAACAATTGAAACTCCCTGCTAGAAAGAGGGTATTTGTAAATTTGATGTGGTTGCCGGTAGGTAGCATCACAAATGTATGGGACAAGTCTGACTATCTTACGAACATATGCCATGCTGGAGGCGGACACATTCAGCACTTGTGAACAAGTGTAAAAATTTATACTCAACAATGAATTTTAAAATTTACCCCATGCTTCATCGTCCATTACGTTAAAAATATAGCCTTTAGAAATCAGATTATTCTTTTTGATACACCATGTATATAAAATCGGGTTGGGGGGCCTCAAAATTGAACCCTACAGAAAAGCCAAGATCACATTTCATTAAATATGCATTTTTATGTCAGCAGACACAAACCTAACACAATGCAGAAACTTAGCCACAGAAAGCGTGTTTGAAACAAAAGCTTTCTGTGATCAGTCGGCTGACTCACTTGTGCTGGCCTGATCATTACAGACAACACATGAAAGACTCACTCCATCACCATCACAGTGTCTGTTTCTTTCTGACAGGTTTGCTTTGCACATTTAGAGGAAAATAAAGTCTTCTTTGGTGACCTGCAGAGGCTGTGGAGGACTGAGAGGTGGAACGGCTGCAGGCAGGAAGGTGAATGCTCCCTCTAGTGGGGTGTCATGCTGTGTAGTGATTCGAAATCTGTGGTTCGATATGGAGCAAGACACTTAACAGTCTCTTCTTTTTCCCTAGGAGAATTGCAAGACAACATAAACTCGCTCAGAGAGAGTAGCACTGTCTTACATTTAATGCAGACACAAGGCTTTAACTTAGCTGCCAATACAGCCCCAAACAGTCTGCAGACAAGTAACGACTGAGCTCCTGTCTGAAACAAAGTGATCTGAATGCCAGGCCCAGTTATTTCATATATAACACTAGATATTTCTCTTATCATAGGGAGAAATTGAATTTCTCTCACAGAGCTGACTAATGAATTGACGCCAACTGTCTTCGGCGCTCATAAATGTTTGATTGCACATCTGTTATAATGTGTACACAAGATGAAAACTATTCCGTTGTTGGTAATTCAAAAGCAAATAAGTCATTACAGCTACTTCTTCTCAGATTACTGTGCTGCATGTGATTACTTTTCTGCAGTGATTGAGCAAAGCACAAACCGCAGCTGTCATCGGAGGCTCTGTGCCCCGCTGATCTGAATAGTGAAATATTGTACAAATGACCTCAGTCGCTCGCTGGTGGAGGGTGATAAACTTTTCTGAGCTAAATGTAGCAGAGAGAGAGAGAACGAGAGAGAGAGAGGACGGGATAAAATAAAACATATGCAGAGAAAAACTGGTTTGGAAGCTAAAGAGGGGGGAGAATTCATGATCATGATGCATGCTTTGTACACATGCATGCATCTAGTATTAATTCAAGAGGCATCAGTATGCAAATAAAGTCATACAACTTTGCAGCGCTGGCGACGTATGAGTCACAGTCAAATAGGTTTTGGAGACACGGGGCCACATCCGTCAATTATTCCCTAAATATCCACACTGATAGTTAAACTGGTCTGCATGCAGGACAAAACTCTTCTGCTTGGCAACAAAAATGTCAGGTTGGCTTTCAGCTGCAGTTCTGAAAACTACAAGCATTAGCATAAGAGTTCAGAAATTTTGATCTGAAATGAGCCAAATGGTAACCAGCACCTGCTGAGCTTCACCAGCTCACGTCTAAGGCGTAGTCCTTGTAAATGTGCGTCACCACAGCAGATTCTACATGAATCAAGATGCGATTCAAAATTTTACCATTAAGGGGTTAGGAGCTTTTCTTAGACACAGTTCCCCATTTTCAAAGGCTTAAAATGAGGACTTAAAGCCACAAACATGTGTTTTTGTCGTGGGTTTTTCAGCTTTGACACGACTGTTTGGAACACTAACTGCTCGAAACTAAATGTCTCACACAATTAATGTATTTATTCATAAATAAAATAATGTGAGTAAATATCAGCACATTCTGTCTTAACTCAGTGATGCAGATCTGTACCAACCTTTGTGTTGTAAATTATATGCTGTATATTTATTAAAAAACCTCAGCAGTATTTCTGTATTTTTATCATTCATATATGCATGCCTGTATTCTTGCACTAAATACATATATTAAAAATGATAGCTGATACAGCCTTTAGGAGGATTGTTTTGTTAGGTTTGGTTGGTTTTGAGACAGGAACACAGATCTGTTGGAAGTAATCTTTCAGGTAAATCGAGACGGGCCTTCTGCTCGACCATCTCCCATTTGCATAACATTTTTATGGTCCATAGTTTGAACATATATAGTGATTGCTGTGAAATTTTAGCTTCATAAATCAAATCCTTTTCATACACTGAACTCTGAGGGAATGTTTGAACATGGCTATCAGAAAAATGCTGAAAGATAAAAGCCTGAGATTTTCACTGGCCTTTCATCAAAATGAATCCGGATCTGAAAGCTCAGGTCAGGATCTCAGGTTAAGGTTATCAGCAGGTTCAAATATGAAAAAAAATCAAGCTGTCTCTCTAACAAAATGTCAGACTAATCCGAACCAAACAAAACTCTGGAGTTTTCAGATGGCGGTCTAATTATAACTGAGGACATACTTTTGTTAAATACGTGTATATTTTTAATTTTCACACCTAGTGTTAGCTGCCACTTTGAGACCTACTGATAATTTAGGTAAAGTTTCAGGGATATAGTGTTTGCCTATTTTCAGGCACTCCGGCTTCCTTCCACAGTCCAAAGACATGCAGTTAATGGGGTTAGGTTAATTGGTGTCTCCCGCCTCTCGCCCCGTGACAGCTGGGATAGGCTCCAGCCCCCCACGACCCTGATAAGGACAAGTGGAAGAGAATGGATGGATGGATATGGAACCAAGATTGTGATGTCCAAAGTGCTAACAGAGGCCACAGTGGCTGCAGCTTTTACTTGTAGTCTATATTTAAATGGTACAAAACGCCCCAGTTCCCCGTCCTCCACACTGAGTCGGGTTGATTGGAAATATTGTGCCACCTGGTGTTGCTGGCGTGAGTTTTATGTTTTGCACATAGACCAGAGGAGGTAGTTCTCTTCCATTACGAAACCCAAACATTAATCATGAAGCACACTTTGTTTTGAATGTTATTCAGCAGCTTGCTGCTCGGCCTCAGCTTCCCTCTGCTGAGTGGACTTGAACTCCTTCTTGATTTAACCTTTCCCACTGCGGCTCTTCTATTCGTTGGCCAGACTACAGCCTTCACTGATGCCTAAAACAGCACTAGCAGAAATGGGATTTGAGCAGAGTGAAGACAATAGCTTGTGACATTACATGGAAAAACTTCCAAGGCTAATGTCTCTTCTCCTCCTCCACCGTTTTCTCTCTCTCTCACATCTTTGATTCTCTATTTCTGTCTCTCTCTGTCAGCGTGAATAACAAACCAGCTGTTTCTCTCCTCTCTCGTCCCTAAACATCGCTCCTTGTTCTCCGAGCACAGCACAGGTAGAGACATACAGTACTTCTTGCTTCACCATCAAAGCTAATACAGTGACAGTAGCCGACAATGCACCTATTAACAATTCAAACAATAGCATAAACAAGCCTCGCTGCAGCGCTTGACATTGTTTGCAACATTTGTATTTTGGTGTATTTCTCTGTTTGAGCATGTCTGACCTAAAAATGCACAGCCAGGACTTGTTGGATTCCAGTTTCTTCAAAGAGGAAATGTCTTGGGAACCAATTTGCTGGCTCCACAGGACGGCATTGTTTAAACTTCTTCTGTAATGAAACAAAATATTTTTAGACAGACTTTTATAGCCCGTCCTATCTTGTATTTTGGTGGTGTTACAAATATTGTGTGAGCTGCACCCAGCTACCCAAGAACATTAGCTATGGTTCGGGCACAGTGATTTTTACTGTGTTATTCTGGCTGGGGAGCATTTCCATACAAAGAAAGTGACAACTTTCTGAGCCAAGACTGTTCGGCTGAAGGCTGAGTGAACTCCACACAGAGATAAACTCGTGGTAATCAAAGGAAAGTCAGCGGGAAGAAAACGGCTGCCATCGAAAATAAGAAAAACTGCTACAAAAGGTGCGGTAGCTGGAAGAAGCTGCACTGAGAGGTTAGTTTGCATGGCAGTAATAAGTTTTTTTTCTCTGCCATGGCTGCCCGTTCCAACGACTCTGTTCATAAACTGCATAGACAAAATTTCTTGGAACAGCAAATGGGTGAAGGGTGTCCACGACTAGCATCAGGATCTTGCTGTTGCCTTTTACAGATGATGTGATCATTCTGGCTTCAAAGACCGATGACCTCCATGGGTCTCAGCTGTAAAAGTACAGACTGCTGGAAGCCGTCAAGTATCTCTGAGCACCTTCTGCTCTCTGTGGCTTCACTCTCCACTTGGGGTTTCTGGGCTTGTGTGGGATCCTGTGACCTCTCTATGTTTTGGTGTTTGGGCTCCTGTGATTCGAGTGACCTTGACCTTGTTGTTGTTTCTGCGTCTTTCTCAGTGCTTGCTTAACTGTTTGGTTTTTAGATTTCATTATGGTGCATTTTGCCCACTTTGAAGGTAGATGGTTTGCAAGGGTGTTGGAGGTGAGATGCTGGTGAGGACCTCACAAGGGGGAAAAGGGCCATGTACACCATTCACCTACCAGACTGGGACACCTGTCACTACTATTGCTACTATGGTTGGGTCCTTTTCTCAATGACGGAAAATTATTTTGTCTGTTGTGGTAAAGAAAGAATGAAGCTTGAAGGCAAAGTGGTCTATTTACCGGTCAATCTACGTTTCTACTTTAACCTACAACCAGGAGCTGTGATTAATGACCAAGACCAGCGATACAAGGTGCAGAAATGAGCTTCCTCTGAAGGCTGTCTGAGATCAACCCTAGAGATAAAGTGAGGAGCTCATAGTTCAGGAGGAACTCAGAGTAGAGCTGCTGCTCTACTGCCCAGAGAGTAGTTCATCCCCATCAGGTGCTAACACCACCTGGTCAGGTCCTGAGGTGGTTCAGCACCTTTCCAGGATGAACTACTCCAAGGTGAAGTGTTTCAGACTTGAGAGCTTATGTACCTCTAACATAGTCTGAGGCAGATCATGAAATAGTCACCACCTCTTATCTATCTTCTGGTACCAATACCAGAGACCCAAGTTCAAGTCATGCATATCACTGAATTTTACACTTGATTTGTATTATGTTTCATGTGTTAATATTTTTACGACATTATTCATAATCCTTTAAAATGATTAGGTTTCAAATACGATAACATTTGTGGTTAAGATTAATCACTAAAAGTGGCTAAAAATTGTTTTCTAAAAATCGAATTTCTTTGCTGGATAAATGTCACTTGCATAAGTTTAACCATCTGGACATACTGACAGACGGAGTCATAGTAAAATAGCGTGGGCAGTGATTTAGAAACAAAACAAGGTGAGAGACAAGAGAAAAGTGTCAGCTGTCACCTTTTGTCTGTAACGACCTCCTCAGACCTTCACCACAGATGTCCAGCAGCAGCACAGCAGGGACTTTATAATGCCGTACCTCCTGCAGCAGCAAACCTGACGACATCCAACAAATGACACAACTGAAAAGGAAGGACAAAGATGACAATGAAATTTTAAAGAAATCATCAGAGAACCAAATGTCAGTGTACATGGAGCATGTCAAAGTGCAGCATACTACACTACACTGAATAGAGCGTCTCGGCTTGGTGGCTGTGGATGTTTTGTGCCTTTCTTCCATTTTATGGCTGCATTATTCTCACCTTGTAGTTCTATTATCCTCAGTATTCAGGTGGCAGAGGTGAACTGGCGGTGCACCAAAGGCCCCACCTCGTGCTGCATGAGGGCTCCAGCGTTTGAAGTTTTATTTATTTATTTAGATATTAATTCGTATCCTGCTTGGTTGTGTTTTTAACCGGGCAGCCAGGGCTTTGGTGTCCTAGCAGAACAGGAAGAGTCAGAAAGTCAGAAAGCTGTCACAGTCCTGTGCAACTTTCTGAATGTGGATTTGATCTTTTCTTGGTTTCCATAGACAAAAACGTCCCCACCTTTGTTAGTATAGACCAACACTGTGTTTCACCAGACCTGCCTATTTATTCACACACAATACATGCACACACAGGGAAGTCATTTAAGATTTAAAAGGCCAAAAAGTCCACACAAAGAGTGTGTGTATGTATGTATGTATATATGTATATACATACATACATACATATATATACGTATACATACATACATCTATATATACATATAAAAAAATATTTTTTCATCCAATGGTTCGATTTAAGGAATAAAATAAAGACAGAAAAATAAAGGAAAATGAACACCTAGCTTACCAAATTAGAAACACTTTGTCACCAGCAGCCTAATATGTGCATATACCTACTCTTAGGCTGTTTGATATTCTTACACTTAAACCCAACTACTGTGCAAATGCATGGGGTAAGCTTCCCGCAGGTCTGAGACTGGCTTCAGGAAATATTTCTTAAGTGTAAATCAAAGTGTGGCCCAATTTGTGCTTTGAGCTTCTTCAGATCATTTTATTTTTTCACCCTTCACTATTCTTTCTCTGCTTTTCTTTGTTTTTCTTCATATCTTTTGTGTTTTGTGAGATTCCTTCTAATTATCTTGCGCCTGTGTCTCTTACATAAAGCACCTTGAATAACCCTGCGTATTAAACATGCAGTATAAATAAAGCTGGCCTCCCTGCTCTTGTTGGGAAACCTGGAGACGGCAGTCACTGCGCCTAAAAGAGCAACAGAGGAAATATGAGGACTTAGACTGTGGCTGATGCATCTTGAAAGGTGTAACCATCGTCTAATAAGCTCAGTAAGGCTCAGAATAGCTCCCTGATCAGACTGAGGTGGTGTGAGCAGGTAAATTAAACTGAACCAAACACACGATGTTTTAGAGACCGGGGGTGGAGAACGTTTTTCCTCAGAGGGAAAGAATACTGACTTAAATACAGTCAGAACTTAAGAACTGAATAGAAACATTAAGCATACAGTGATAAAAAACATTAAATCCATGAGTGTGGCAGACGTGATTTTTCTCTATAACACACTTGGATTTTGGATCAATTTTTCTTGTCTTAAATTGTGTTATTTTAAAATCGGTGCCTGCATCATTGGATGGAGGAAATATTCATAATTGCACATACAAATTCTGGTCATTGTTTTTCAGTCATCCAGACCACAGCAACTCCTGAGTATGTAACGTATTCTTGGCCGTTATGTGTTACCATGCAGCCAGGTGCCAGAAACCTGGGGGTATAGTTTGACGCGGCCTTAACCTTTGCACAGCAAAGGTCAGAAAAATGTGCCGTCATTTTTCAAATTTCAACAAAATTAAACCAGTGCTTCCAAACTCTGAGCTTGGAAAAGACGTCAATCCTTTTGTTTTCTATCTATTCTCCGTTAGCTCTCTATGCAATTTAAAAACTGATTTCAAGACTTTACTGATTGTGTGGTTCGTGTGTCGCCGCACGAGAGTCAATGAGGCTGCAGAGCGGCGCGAGGGCCACAACCTGCAACACAGTGAAATTTGACTCCATCCACTCAGTGAGCAGACAGCTGATACTTTCTGTTATTTACTGAAAGCAAAGCATTTACAGTATGATTTATTAATGTCTGTAATAAAGCTTTTACTGTTTTTTGGGGGGGAGGGTGTGTGTGTTAAATTTCCGTCTAGGCCATCGAGTGCTGGTTTGAGATTTTGCCCACATGTGACTTAGACTGTGGCTGATGCATTTTGAAAGGTGTAACTAATGTTTAAAAAAGCTCAGCGAGGCCCCGAATGGCTCCCTAATCAGACTGATGAGGTGGCATGAGCAGGTAAATAAAACTGAAGCAACAACACGATGGTTTAGACCAATGGGGAAAAAGCAAAGACCTGAAGAAAAGTGAGATTTTGTTGGGTAGTTTTTGTTTGGAGAGAATAAATCTGCCAGGAGAATTGATGATAACCAACCAACACTGCAGTAATGCTGTTTCTGCAGGCTTCTAGTAAAGCTCTGTGTTGTCACCATGACCCAGTCAGCATTTTTGAGTCAAATATTGCTCATTTGCCAAAGGTCTCCAATTTTTAGCTGCACAAGGTTTAATAATACCTTATTACTAATTTAACTGGTCTGAGAGCATTTTGTGCTGCAGTGCATGCTGCCCACTGCTCTTTGTGTCACTATGAACCTGAGCAGGTAAGAGGTTAATCTGGCCCCATAGGGAGAAAAGCGTTTTAAGGTGATTTATAGCTTGAATGGCAAATCGCTCATGTTGGAAGGAAATGTGATTACCAGCAAGAAACAACTGGACTCAACATTTAAAAGTCTGATTCTGACGTAACCAACACCATGGTTCAAAAGTTTAGTTGGTTTAGCATGATTTTTTTAATGAAATGCATCTTTTTTTTTGGCTTTATGAGATACGGACAGTAAAAACTGACCAGAACGCAGCGAGAGAGCGAGAAGGAAAAACATGCAGCAAAGGGCCGCGGGTTAGACTCAAACCTGGGCCAGCCACTCTCAGCCATACCTGCTCATCCCAGTGAGCCAAACCTGAAAAGCATCTTTTAAGCATAATAATCAGACCCATGTTGTGATGAAAGTGATTAATGAGGTTTCAAATCAGAATCAGAATATTTTATTAATCCCTAAGGAAATAATCTGGTCGGTCCATGTGAAAATAATCCATATGGGCCACAAGCTCAGGCTTCAAACTGCTCAGAACACTCAGTTTCATAATTTTTCTACTGTCTTTTCTAGTGTCATTGATGTCACTAAGTGCAGATGTCCAAAAATGGCTGATAGCCCTGCCTGATGTGGGCAACCAATGAGAAGAAGACTGGCTTTAAAAGAGGGAGGAGCTAAAACAGCTGCTTCCTGCCATAGAATGATGAATGGATGAAGGAAGGCACTGAGCCCCAGGGATATTAGTCTATCCTACCTTACAAGTAATGAACATGATTCCTACAATAGGTCAAGGTCACTTGAACAGATTCAACAAGGTTCTGGAAACATTTCTCAGAGATTTTGGTCCATATCTCCTTATCATATCTTTAGTGGAATCTCCCATTCCACTAAATCCCAATGAATGCCAGTGTTCACACTTTGGACCACATCCATTGTGAAAACTGTTGTTGAACAAAGGTGCTGAATTACAACACAACTATTAGCTACCCACAAAAATGTAATTCTAACAGAAAACGAGCCGTTTATTATGGCTGATTGAGCAGGACAAAAATAAAAGGGCGAAATCAATTTGAAGCTAAACAATAACCTAAACTGGGGAAAACTAGAAAGAAAACATGAAAAAACCTGGCGAGGAGAAAATAAACACAATAAACCTTAAACATGACAACTAGGCATGGATACATGAAGACCTGGAAACATGGCACGACATAGCAGGTGATCGGAAACTGAACAGAGGGAGACCGAGGACTCAAATACACACAAGGGTAATGACGGAAGTGGAAACACCTGGGGGAACACAGCTGACACGATAGCCATGTCTCAATATGCGTACTTGTGTGTACTTGCGTTCTCGTGTACTCGTTATACGTCATCAGTCGGAGACCAAGTACTGTCCCAATCCAAATTACGCATCAAGCCGAGAACGCGAAAAGTTCCCGGATGTGGTCTCGCTCCGCCCGTTTTATCGAGCATGCATCGGTGGTGACTTGTGTGGACTTGGTGGAGCCAAATAACCCGTCATGCATTTCGCGAGACCGCCGGACACAGGCTGTTTCTCAATTCCAAGTACGCGAGTCCGGACTCGCGTACTTGGAATTGAGAAACGGCCAAATAAACCTGACATCACAGGGGAAGCAAACTAAACACACAAGACTTTCAAAATAAAACAGGAAACATGGAGGCTTAATAGAGGAGTGGAGGAAAGGCAGACGAGAGGGAGAGAGGAGACGAGAGAGTGAGCGAGACATGATGGTCTGGGGAAATGTAGATAAACATGATAGACAGGGAAACATGGAATAACACACAAGGAGGGGAACACGGGGCACAGAAGAGGAAACAAGACACAAGGACTCACACACATAAACTCCGACACACAGGGCAGAGGGCAAAGACACAAGGGGAGCCTAGACGTACAAAAGCTAACATAGAATAAACTCCGGATTACCAAATGTACCTTAAATAATAAACCATAATACAAAATGACATCAACACACAAGAAACTCAAAATGCTGTGTCAAACGACCCAGGACCGTGACAGCTGGTCTGTCAAGGTACAGTATAAACAAAGAGAAAGGAAGGAAGGATGTAATGAGGATACTTTAAGAAGGAAGATTTGTGTACGACGATACGTGAATGCATTATAATGGGTTGTGTAGCACTGAGGGGAGCTACACGATTGATTGATCATTTCCTGTAAGCGACCACAATAAAAGTTCACCAGTATCTGTTGAAATATAAATGTTTATTCAGTGCAGCTTTAAATTAAGTTTTCTTAACACTTTTTTGAGAAATGTCAGGTATCTCAGAACACTGACACATAAAACAAGCTTCCCACCAGAGTTAAATAACTTCTGTTTTCAGGATTCAGTTCATTCATCTACAACGTCCTTGAAGACCTTAGAATATTTTTAATTTAGCAAATATTGGCTTCAACTATCTGAAGAACGTGATATGGGACTAGTATGCACATGAGATCAATTAAATAAATGACCATCATATTAACAGCCTAGTCTAACAAGTGGGTGGATTCACTCCTGCCTGTCCATGAAAACAGCTCCAAGATAAGGTCTCAGTGTGACTAACAGATCCTGCCACGGTGGTCCTTAAGTACATGTGATGTGAATGATATTTCAATTACAGTAGAAGCTTATCTACCCCTCTTCAAATGCATCTCATAATAGTCTATTATCCATGGCTTTTCATGCTTGATTATTAAATAGGATTTCAAGGCTCCGCAGGAGTTTGCCAGCAGCAACAAACGAGGCAGAGAATTGAGAATTGATTTTTTATTGGGCAAAGAAAACACCCTCCCTCCTGAAGCCTGCTGAGCTACACTCTCACACATACGTGACAGCTTCATCTGAGGCTGTCATGTTTCACTGGGGATGTTTTTCCATAAGAAACAAAGAATATGGTGGTGTGCGTTTGACTTCTTTGGGATGCAGCAGTGGATGCTGGTGTCTTTGGGGAGAAGCGTTAACAGTTGTGTTGAGAGCAGAGAGCATAGCTGGTGAGTTACATTTCCTTTCGCCCCTGAGCTTTTATTATACCCTTTATGACACACAGTACACTCCAGCACCCACACAAGCATATGTACGTTTGCTCACACACCCACACAAACAATCAGACAGAGGTGCAGACATGATCTATGCACACACACACACTCACACTCACCAGCAGAGATCGTTCCACGTAATGATTCAGCTCACTTACCTGCTGTTTGTGGCCTTGAGCACCGAATCATAAACGCTGCAGAGTTTTAATGTCTTCTTTTCTTTCAAGAACTCAACTGCCATGAATAAGTGGAAATGTGCAAATTCAGGTCAACGTGATGCTTCCTAAACTGTATTGTGTCCATCACAAACAGCAACCTCCAGGGCTGAATAACAAAGCCACGGTGGTACTAAAAGCTGTAATTCCTCTAGCATACACTTGAGGCTGACTCCAAAAGTCAGTCAGTGCCCTTAAACTGTTGAAATGTCCAGCTCTGCAGCAGAAATAAACGTGTTTACAGCCTGCACAAAAAATGTGTTTTGCCTCCATGGATGGTTCCCCCTTCAACTCGGCAGGGGGTGAACTTCCTTTTATGACTCATCCATCTGGATACCGCCAAGGCTTAGAATTAGACCCATGCCCACTTTGATTGACAGGCGCCTGTAGCTGCTAGCAGTGGGCAAGGCTTCACCTCAGCTAATGGAAGTCAATGAACTGGACCTCTCTACAATCTCTGTGCTGTCGATGCCTTCTGGAGCATTTGGAGCTGTGTAGTCCAACCACTTTCAAGAAATCTATGCCCGAGTTTTGCTGAGTGAATTTCTAGGATTTTATTATTCTGCCATTTTTCTCTAATTAGCAGTTATCTGTGTCTCTGTGTCACCCATGTGCAGTGTAAGAATATAGTTTACTAACCAAACTTGCTAGCGCTAGCTGAAACTAGAAGCACAAAATGGTCACATCTGCCTCCAAAAGAAGAAGCCTTGCTAACGCTAACGAGTCCAGCAAACAACAGTTGAGGTGACGTACCCATGGTTAACCACCAAAGCACCTGTCGGCTAAAAATAACGTATTATAGCAGTTAGTGAGTAACCCTGCCCAGGTTTTAGATTTTAGTGTAAGTATGACTCTGTCTGCTAAATATAACTGCCAGTGTTTTTGTTTTAGCCGCATTTATTCGATCTGCACACAGCATTTATGTTACCCAACTCTTTACTTTCAAGTTAAGAAAATGGTTGAGTTGCTTAAATATAGAAAATAGTCATATATTTTGAGAAATTATTTATCGAATCCATTGTGGACTGTATTACTAAGCATTTCACCTGCAACCAAGCACTTCATAATGAAGCTGTAGGGGTGGGTAGCATTTTTCTTGTAATACTTTCTCTCCTGTTTAGGCTAGGGAGGAAGGTCAAAGGTGTGTATTTTCTTTTGGATTTCCATGGTGAGTGAAAGTGGTAAGTTAGTTTAAACTACAGCAAACCTTGCTGTAATGTTGTTGGGAGCAGGGGGCAGGAAAATCACCTTCCTGTTTACAGTGACCAGGCCATAATCTCATTTGGGTCTCGTCTGGGATCTGAACTCGGGACCTCTCGGATTTGTTATGGCTAACGATACATCACGTCACTTTATTCAGTTAGGAACCTTACAAATAAAAGTGACTAATCAGCTGCTACTGAGGTCTTTGTGTCACCATCCAATGTAGCATAAGCCAGAATGGCTTGTCTGAGATATTTTTTACACTACCACGTACAGCTACAACATGCATCTGCAAAGTTCTGCATAACACCTACTGATTTCCAACGTAGTGCCAAACTCAAACAAACTAAGAGACTGATGCAGCGGTAGACCACCAACTTCCTTTCTGTCAGTGGAATCAGATGGTTTTAACAAAAGCAATGTAATGTGTTTAGTCCCCATCAGAAAGCTGTTCCCTCTTTTAGTCCTCGAAAAAGAGTCGACACCTCGGTCGTTTGATCAAAAATGGGCTGTCAGTTGAAACTACAAAGTGCTTTAAGTTCTGCAACTTTGCTGGATGGATGGATGGATGGATGGATGGATAGAAAGCACACATTGGAAAGCTTTCAGAACACCTTGTTCAAGAAGAGCAATGTTCATAAAATCAATCTCCGTGCTGTTTATTTGCCTCTTAAACCACATGAAAAATAAAGAACATCTGAGAGGAGATAGGGAGTGTAATTTGAAAGGAGTGATTGGTTTATCATGGGCGAATAGTACACAGATAAACAAGACAAACAGCAAAGCCACAAACACATCCATGCAGACAGGCTGTGTGATCTGCAGCCTGCAGAATTTCTGTAATCAGTATTCAGGTAAAATATTTAAGTTGACAAATATTGCATCATTTCTCTCCTACAGGCAGCCCCAGGCACACATGCATCAGTCTTGGGTAGCAGAGTGTTTGGAAAAAGGTTTGACTGCATCATAAACTGAGGTCTCACAACTGTAAATCACCAATGAGCACAGTAAATTGTCTTTTTATTGTCTTCTGACGAGATGTTTGCGGGTTTAGATGGCTGGGATTATTTTTTGTTCGGTCCTGTCGTGAATTTTAAAATATTAAACGTAAACATATTGTGGCAGATGCTTCTGAAGAGGCTGCCAACACATCTCCCTCTCATTGTTAATCGCTTTGGCTCAGGTTTGTTGCTGACATACTAAAAATGTCTCTAATAAGAAGAAACTTTTGAGTCCAAAGATAATTTTTTTTTAGCTTGAAAAAAACCACAAACAGTGATTTTGGTTAACGTGTTGGCATTGTGTATCAGGGCTTAATGAAAATCCTCTGTGGAACCTCAGGAGAGGTTTTGTTGGACAGAAAAGAAGAAATCCTACCCACGGCTTCATTGAGCTTAAATTCTTCACTTCAGCTGTGCTATGTGAAACAGATATCCATAAAACCCCTGATTTTTTTTAAAGCATGACAAATTCATCACTGCTTAAAATTCAAGGTGTATAAGTTTTTCATGTGAGTGCGAAAAAGCATCCTCCCAGGGGCACGAATGGATTAGAAATCAAATCCCTGCGCATCAGTTCAGGCGCAGACTGATATGGTGATATCTTGACTGATTTAATCTTTCTTTGCCCAGTGAACAATGGCACAAAGCGCCAGCATAGACAGTGCATGTTTTATGTGTATGTGTGTGTGATGGCTGGAGGATGAGGATTGTGGGCGCTGGCGGTGTTGCAGTGCAGGTAATTGTCTGCGAAGCATGTGTGCAGGCCCGTGGCTAAACAGGGTCTATAAAGCAGCCTCCTGGCGATTGTCGTGCAGCACTATTGTTGTTCCATTTCTCATTCCCTCTTTCAACAATGAAATCTTCCCTCAGCATTTTACCATTGCCGTCAGAGGAGCCAGCATATCTTCCATTCATCCAGCCGACTGTCCCCCAAATGCAAAAAGCCCTTTTAGCTCCATTCTGTTTGGCTCCTTCAGGAAAATTAATAACTGAAAACGTACTGTTCTCAGAGCAAGCCAGACGGACTCAATGTTTCACCTCAGAATGCCTCGGTACGGCTCTCTTACCCCACGCTCCCGCCTTCCTCAGCCCTCCTGGGGCCTGAACCTGGTGTTTGTACAATGCAGAGGGCTTGAACTGCGAGCCCGAGTAAATGCTCCACCAGAGGAGATCAATTTTTCATGAATGAGTCCCTGGTGCTTTGAGAGGCAGCCAGGAGCAGCCTGGGTGGTCGGCCTTCAGCAACCGATTAACAAAAGAAACAACGATGTCTCACAAGACAACACAATGCAAATCCACAAGGATGTTGAATCTGATGATTTTTTCATTTTAAACAAGTTCAGCAATCCTCGCACGTTGAACCAGGTAAAAGACGCAGTGAGCTTTTATGTATCTTCTTTAAAAAGTACAAGGTAGCTCTGTCCATTAAATACTGTCATTGAATACAGTCCGATTCAATGAGATATCTCCCCAGCAATGAGTCTGATTGAGCCCACTGGATGGCTTTGGAAAATCTCAAAGTTGGAAAGATCAAAATCTCTGACTTTAGCTGTATTTGTCAGTTTTACAGTCTTCTTAATTTCACACAAACTTCAAAGAACGTATAAGACTTAAATACTTCCTAAAATACTAAATACTTACTGAACTAAAATAGAAAAGTTCCATATTTCTGACCGTTCACTGTACAATTTTGAGTTTTTTAACAAGCACATTCTCTGTGTATTAACAGAAAACATGTATTTATTTAATGAGCTGCCAGTACTAATTGTGCCTTTATTTCCCAAAGTGTGAGTCATACTGACGGGTTTCTTTGATTCACTAAAGCAGCTTTTCTTTATAATGCAGAACTGAAATTGCACTTGTTTTTCTAATAAATATCTCAGGATGTTTTCTAAATGAATGGCTTGTGAAATTTGAAATGTAAACTTCTCTGAGAAGAAACAGAAGGAATTTGCACTTGTGTGGCTCTTAAGTTAAAACTGCGCTGTATGTGACCCACGCACTTGAGATGAGTTTGAGAGCTTTATTTGAGCAGTACAAGGACTCCTGTCTGGCTGTGGTGCTGGCGTTTTGGCTCTCTGCAGAGCCAGAAGGACAGCCCAGCTGGTTGTAGACTGTGCAGCTGTGCAGTGATGGTGTAGATAGTATCATGTCTTTTCTTCATATCAAATAATGTTTCATAATCAATTTCAGACAAAGCATTTTTTCCTGAGGGTGAGCCTGGAAATCCATTCAGCTGTTTTCTCCCCCTTGTCACAGCGAAGTGGAGATGCCTTGACCCCCCCCCCCCCCCTTTTGAGGGGGGGT
>VOQK01043072.1:22571-37494 GCA_015052645.1 Benitochromis conjunctus | reverse complement strand
CCGTCACTTCATGTTTTTTGATCCCCCTCCCTGCCTAGCCATCTCCTGTATTACCCTGCCTTCACAGGAGACTCTCACATCCTCCTGTACCAGCTTTAATTCTTCTTGATCTCAGGTCTGTCTCCCCTTTAACTCTCCGGCAGACTTCAGCGCCTGTAGGATGGATTTGCACGGACGTCGCTTCACTCTGAAACTCTGTCAGCTTTGTGGATCTTTTCATGTAATATTTGTGCTGCAGTGCATCTTCTGTTCTCTGCATTGGCCTCTGGGAACCCCGCGATGGGGTCTGTAACTAAACAGAAATAAGACTGTGTCAAAAAAAATGTTGTTTCAAGTTTATACGTAAAGGTTCTTTTGTAATTTCCCGCTGCAGAATTTAACTACAGCTTTCACCACCAGGGGGCAGCAGTTTGTGTATTTCAAGGAGTCGAGAGTTTTAGCTACCCCCATTTCTAAAGACTTTGTCTATATTAGAAATATCGGTTATAAATATATAATTAAGAATTTGCTCATAAAGGCAGTTCTAATGATAATAATTTGAAAGTTTTGGCTAAATTTTTCACCATTAGGAGACAAGGGAAGGCTGCAGTGTGGTTGCTTCTCTAACAGGAGTCCAGGGGCCCTGGCCAATGGATGGAGATCTGCCGTCCTTTCTTAGATATGCCCCCAAACAACCATTCAGTCCACATTCTTGGCCTCTCCAGCTTTTTATTATCAGTGTTCACGTGTAGCAGGCCTTCAGTTTTGAAACAGAGTGCACATGACAGCCCATGAGCTCACAGTGTACCAGACACCAAACATTTGTCCAGGACACAAGGAAAAGATTCACTCTCGAGCCGACTAAGATTTGACTGTGGATATTACGCTTTGCATCGGGTCTGTTTCACGGTGAGCGATCCAAACAACACAGCAACATGTTTGTGACTCACATCATGTTGTAGATGAATCATGTCGGATGTTCTCTTGGCTGAAGGTGGTCTGGTTTCAGCATCTTCTTCGTGCCGCGTGATGCCATTTGTTTCTGCTCCTCAAGGACTCTCCATGTTCATTTATATGGAGAACAGTTTCACACTCATCTGTGTGTGTTCCCAGTGCTAATGTGCTTATATCGTAGCTCTGCAGCAAACCACAACCAGCCCAACTTTGCCAACTCTTCAAACATCACTGCAGTTTAGTTTTCTCTCCAGGTTTACATCCAAGATGATAGCAGTGCTATATGATTTTTACAAATACTCAGAACACAATATATCGTCTTTAGATAGAATAACTTCCTGCTAACTTGTAATTAGGCTAAATCTCATGTAAATCTCTCTTGTTCACAGATGTCTGGATGTTAAACACTTGGAAGGACAGCCACATTCATCTTTTTGTTGTGTGTAACTCTCAGAGTTGGTTTTGAAACTTTAAGGAGTGTTTGGACCTCGAAATGTTTAATGACATCAGACCGAACATGTAGGTTGTTGTTGCAAGCTGAGTGCTGCGGAGCCAAAGCACCAGGGATTATTTTAAACAGACAAAAGCTACAATCTAATCTAACCGCTTATTCGCGAACAGTTACTGTTAATTACACATCAAACATTTTAACAAATGTTTAAGAAAGGAATGGAGAGGCAAATGTAAAGTGGTTTTACCTGTCCACTAATTATTACAGATGGGTTAATTATCCATCGCGTATGTGGATGTAGTTAACTGTGATTCAGTGGCTCTTTGCTGTTGAAAGTGGTAAATAAGCTCCTCTTGTTCGTTCAGTTTATAGCTTTAGTTAATATCAGAATGTTTGAAAGTATTAAAAATAGTATTTTACATCTTTAAATGTCAAAGTTAAAGCAACTGAATTCAGGAATAAGAGTAATAAGAGTAGGAAATAAAAGTTTTACGATGCCAAGTTTAAGCACAGATTTTTGAGGTGAGGACGGGGAGTGGATGAAGGGATTGGTGGTGTGCACGGTGGCTGAAAATCCTACTGTATGTTTAAAAAATGCAGTGTGGCGAGACCGAGTGAAACCTTATAGATTCGGTTTTGGAGCCGTTCCGGTGCATATTCAGTTCAGTTTGAGCTTTAATTTGGATAAAGTGCTGTTTTTATCTTCAGCAGGATGACGCTGTGAATGTGAGCTTTGTTGTGCTCGAAGCTTCATCTTGACACCCGACTACACTGGTCACACTGACACAAACAGCTACTGAAAGCTCCCTCACAAGTGCAGAAAGCCGATCAGACGGTCTCGAGTGAGACAATTATAAGTTCCATCCAAAATTTGCCGCCTGTCTGACAGCATGTGGAGTCACCCTTCCTACGGCCTATGATTGTGCATCGCACCCATAAACACGCCTTGCGTCTCTGAATAACTAACCACCTGATGTGAAATGACATTTTTTTAGATAAGAACAAATGGGGTCCTGCCCCCTTTTTCTCCCGTCCGCAGCCCTTTTTTCGCTAAACTGTTCCAAGTGCTGAGGGGTTACTTCCAATGGCTGCCAGTGGGAGTGGCGAAAAGGTTAATGAATTCAGCACTGTAAGCCACGACTCCCTTTACAGTGGGCACGGTGAGAGGTGGTGGGTGCACGGGGCTCCTGCAGCATGCTGATGAAGGCGCAGCAGCAGAGAGAGGGTGTCGCTGCCCCCTGAAGGTGGAGAACGGCAGCTGCAAGGCTCAAATGAAGAGCTGAGGGAATGTCAGATTTCACTGAGGACACATCTTTAATTGGATTACAGCTGCTGGACTGCGCTCTTCTCATTTTATATGTCTTTCTTTCTTTTTTTTTGATGAATAATCACTTCAATATTTTTACTTACAATTGCAAAAGTAATAGAAACAGAAAGTAATAAGAAGCAGTAAACCTACTATGACTAAGAATCAAATATCTGTGCTATATTTAAATATAGTAATTTGGTGACAGTATAGAGTATACAGTACAGTATGTATGCATATAAAAAAACTTTCTCGTATTTTGTGCAGGCTGTTATTTATTGGTTATTACTGCTGTCAATATAATGTTTGTAATTATGAGCTTCAACTAAACAACTTAAAACCTTGAATATATATTTTTTTCAAGAATATTTAACATACATTTTAAAAATGAAATTAATATGGGCAATATTCTCAGCCCGTTTTCCTCTTCAGACCCAATCAAAGGTAAGAAAGCATTAAACACTATATTAAAGTGGCAGAATTAAATCCCCCTTTCATTTACTGTATTTTAGCCAGGTGTGCCATTTAACTTCAACATCCTACTTGAGTGTTTGGTGAAACTGCAACAGTCTGTCAGTTTTTGTTGTTTGTTTGTTTTTTTAATAAATTCCACTACAGTAGATTTCTAAGAAAACGGTCTGCTTCCATCTTTGACTTTTTCTGTGTTTACGAGCTCTGAAAATCCAGAGCAGGAGAGAGGCGACTCTGTTCATGTACTGAGAGATCAACAGACAACTTTTGTCATTTGCAAGACAATGAAAATGATTTGGCTCAACATGTTTTAAAGCATCATCGATTGTAAGTTCTAACTTGAAAGTGATGCAAGTGGCTGCCGTCAGTTGCAAAGCCAATAACCTGTGTGCGTAACATTTCCCCAGAGACACGCCTCATAGCAAGGCTTTCCAGTAGGATGTCATAGCCGGCAGCCCCAGTCGATGACTGCAGTTGTGAGTGTCCTGTGAAATCTGACAAGCTGCTGCTCTGAATCCTCTTCATGTTTGTTTTATTTAGTTAGCAGTAGCTGCTCACTTTAACAACAGTGCTTTGGAGGATAAAGGTGGAAGGGAATGGGGTCATCAGATAATCCCGCTTTATGTATTTCTAACAAACTAGCTAGACACATAGTGACCTCAGTAAGAATACAATATAGGTACTTTTATCTTTCACCCCAACCGGTCGCAGCAGATGGCCGCCCCTCCCTGAGCCTGGTTCTGCCGGAGGTTTCTTCCTGTTAAAAGAAAGTTTTTCCTTCCCGCTGTCGCCAAAGTGCTTGCTCATAGGGGGTCATATGATTGTTGGGTTTTTCACTGTATTATTGTAGGGTCTACCTTACAATGTCGCCTTGAGGCGACTGTTGTTGTGATTTGGCGCTATATAAATAAAATTGAATTGAATAACAGAAACATGTAATCTATATACGCATGTACTAATATAATAAATGTAGAGAAAAATTTTTGATAGGATAAAATAATCCTTGTGAAGTGTTTAAACTTCTGATGAACACCAAGCCTGAAAATGTGTGCATTCTTTTAGCCTTGTTTTTAATGACCTCTGCTTTTGCAGTGTGGACGTATTCGAGTAGGATTAGAAAAACAGGCAGCGTGAACAGTGCTGCACTGTAAGATCACGCTACTCCCCATGCCTAGTAATCTGTCGGTAAGCAGCAGCACATGCAAATGCACCAACACGCAGGACAAGATAAAGAGAAAAGGAGAGGCTTAGAGAGAGGCTTTAAACATGTGTGTGCGTGCGTGTGCGTGTGCGTGAGGATGAGCGAAACGGAGAGAGGATCTGTGTTTGCTGCATCTCTCGCTGCATCTCAACAACTTGACAGAGGGTGTCAGCAGCCTGGGACCTGAACCAGTGACCAGAAACAATCCCCAGGCAGGCTGTGTGTTTCGCTCCACACATGCCTCCACCTTCCCCCCTCCCTCGGTTGTAAATCAAAGCCACGTGCAGCACGCCGTGCGGCTCCACAGTCGGCCAGCGGTACATCAGGTGGAAGAAAATCCAATCTATTTGATTGCGACATTATTTGCATAGCGAACGCAGCGGCTATTACGAGTATGATTCAAATTAAAACAATCATTTCAAATCTGCTCTTACGGGAAGCAAGCAGAGCCGAAAGCCGCGATTGGCCCCGGATAACTTTAGCCATGCGTGACACCAGCAAAAATAACAAATACAAAAAGAGCAACCTTAGGAGATATCTCCTGTGCCGTGCACCCCGTGAGGCCGTATCATTCATTTCAGGATGTGGTTCAGCATCAGGAGTCACGGGCCAGCAGCTTGGTGTTTACTCAGTGGTTATGAAGTATGTGGAATCACCACAGCAGCCAGCTCTGGGTTTTCTTACCCCCTTACGCACTTAAAATGACAAGCAGTGCGTATGAGGCCCTGCGACTCCGGGCATCCGCTCAGTGCTGAGAGAGGGAGCGAGGGAGCAGCTGGGGTGGATGCACCATCCTTTATTTATGGAGCTGGAAGCAGCCATGACTGACAGCCCGGGCTAGCAGAGAGGTCCAGATCCCTCAACCGCCCCCCAAAGCCTCAGGCTGTCTCGCACCCAGGACGCCATCACAAACACACATACCCACGCAAACATCTGCACTGCTGTGCGAAAAACTCCATCTCCAAAATGTCACCTTTTCAGGACTGCTCTTTGCTCAACTTTTCTGCCCTGGCCTGACTGCTGGGGTAAAGGCTTTCATGTGTGCTTTCACTGCTTCAGGAGGGCCAGGCGGCGGCTGTGAGCACAGGAAATCTGTTCAAAAACAGAACAAATGCAGAGGAAAAGAACTGAAAACGTGTCAGGATGTGGCTGTCGCTGTCATTCTCAGTACTCTGCTTTGTTGCTTGTTTGGGCTCAATACTGTCGTGGATGGATAGCAGGCAAATTTATCCAAACTCAGTGACTTTGATCATCCAAAATTAGGATTAACTAAACCCAGATTTGTGCAACATAACATAGCTAAGTTAAAGCTAGCTAGCCATAGCAATTGTTAACTTTTTGGCTACCAAACAGTGGTGGAAATACTAAATTATATATAATGTTAAATGTGACTGAAAGGCATGCAAATAAAAAGAATGTCAGATTTAGATAATGAACCCAGTCTGGCCAGTTTGGGCATCAGGGGAAGCATGCAGTGAAAATCATAGCAGCGTTGTTTGGTTGGGGAACAAACCCAGAACAGCACTGGTAACACACTACGCATGTCGGTGTCTCCCCCACTATGTTGGTTAGTGTTGTGTCTTCAGTTTGCGAGTCTGTCATGTCTCCTGTGTTTAAGTGTCCCTCACCCTTTGTGCGTCTCAGTGATGTCTTTGTCTCCCTCGTCCCTCTCTCTTCCTCTGTGTCTCGTCTCCTCTTGTTCACATGTTTCCCCTTGTGTCTCTTTCCGTGTCTTCACCATCTGTCATGTGTGTCTTTGGTCTGCGTCTCTCTGCTTCCTGTTTTATTTTGACACTCTTGTGTTCCATGTTCAATGTGTTTAGTTTTGCTTCCCCACTTGTATCAGCTGTTTCCCCATGTGTTTCCACTTCCCTCGTCACCCTCGTGTGTATTTATGCGGTCTGTTGTCACGCATTGTGCATCATTGTCAGGTTGTCTGTTGTTTCACGCCATGTTTCCATGCTCCAGGTCAATCAATCAATCAATCAATTTATTTATAAGCACATTTAAAAACAACACAGGTTGACCAAAGTGCCATACATAGTAAAAAAGTAGAAAATAGAAACAAACTCACACAAAGAACAAAACAAAAACTCACAATTAAACGCTAGAGAGTAAAAATGTGTTTTCAAAGTGTTGGCGAGATCCAGGTATCTATGGCTCCACGCCAACTTTAGGGTTGTTCTCATGTTAAAGTTTAGGTTATTGTTTATTCTTGTTTCGGTTTGTGCATTGTTTCGTACCTTTTCATCTGCCTTATTAAACAGCTCGCCTTTTGTTAAATTATAGTTTTGTGTCCAAGTGTCTGCCTTTGGGTCCGGTATTCACACTCCACACAGTCTGCTTCAGAGGACTGTGCCAGTAATGGAACACCATCGGTGGAAACATCACACTTTGGGGTTGTTTTCCTGCTAAGGGTGCAGGATGACTTCACCAATGCATTGGACCAAGGACCATAAAGCATCATATCTTGCTTCCAAACACATATCTGAATGGAAATGCTAGTTTTCTGTGACAAACCAGATTTATTTGAACCCAGTGTAACTCATATAAGAGAATAAAGTAAAGATGTATTTCCATCTGCCCCCCTCTGTTATTGACAGTCTTTCTGAATTTAGCTGTTAAAGGTCGAGTTTTGCTAACCTGTAAACTAGCAGGTAAACTTTTATTTCCACCAAAGCTGGAAATCAACATATTCTCAGATACAATGTTTTGATTGTGTGGAGAAGCTCAAACATGCTCGCTGTCATGCACACACTCTAAAAAACAGGATCTGAAATGAAAGTGACAGTCACGTCCTGACATGTTCTCATCCAGTGAGAAGTCCTTTTTCTCCCTGCTGCTGCTTTCGACATGTTTCTGTCCTCCTGCTCAGCTCGACTCTTTCAAACAACAAAAAATGTTTGTGTCCACGCTCGCCACCCGGCCCTGCTGAAGCAATGAAAGCGCACATGAAAGCCTTTGCTCCAACAGCTCTCCATAAATATTGCACTACACAAACATGTTTGGCCAATTTGCACGTTTTCCTTTTGTCTGACAGTTCCATCAACAGGCATCTGGGTGGCTTCCATTCACATAAATAAAATATCAGAAGGAACAATATGTGTGTTTTTAAAAAAACAAAGTTTCTCTCCATTTGATGCTCGGCGTGGATGTGTCGGACCACAGCGAGGCGAGTGACAGCGCTCGCATACCTTTGATTTGATCTCTTTTAGCATTTCGTTCCGTGTGAGGCAGTGGTCTGATTTTGCTCGCGAAGCCAGCCTATATATAAACTTCAAAGCAACAGAGAGCGACACATAATATCATGGAAATAAAATGCAGAGTCTCCTTTCAGGACTGGCGCTTGCCGCAGAATGTTTAAAATTTAAACATGCTTGTCGCAGCCTTTACAAAGTGCCTGACAAATTATTAGCAGCAACTGCGAGAACATGAAACGCTTCCCCCCAGATCGAATGCTTTTAATAGCGTGGAGATGGTACACTTGGTGAAGTGTTTGCTTTGTTGGCAAGAGATCACTTCACAGAGCTTCCACTGGCCTGACAGTCAGGGAGAGCCGTGTAATAAGTGCCTTAACAGCTGAAACACGGAGCAACGGGATGACAGCACCTTTGTACATCATGTTCGCTGATCGATAAAGGAAGAAAGTCGACACCTTCATAAGAGCACCACTTGTCCTGAGACTCGGTGTGGAGTCAACGAAACAGGGAGGCTCAACGGCAGGATTAAAGGAGAGCCGATGTTGATCAGCAGTTTGCTCAGGCCTGCAACATGCTAAAAGAGCAGTGTCTTTGGGAGCAATTTGACTCAGAAACGCTCAAGCACCCGCTTCGCCCCGAGCTAAGATGATTTTTTTAGCACTCAGTAACCCTCCTTTCATCTGCCGGTTTGTGGCTTGTAGTGCGATTGGGGTTTCACTGTGAAGATGCTGAACACAGGCGCCGAGCTGAGGCAGAGAGCGGGCCCGAGATCACATGGCAATTACTGTACAGGGAAACAGGCAGGAGGTGTGTTTCAACAGGGATCAGTAATCCAGCTGATGGCGGGTGTTAAACCCACTCTGTGCAACATTTTTCATGTATTACAAGCTTTTTGTTGACCGAGTTTGAACAGATTGTAATGTAACTTTAAATAGACCTTAAATGGGAAATTCAAAGGATACTCATTCCTGAGTCCCTTTCCATCCAGAGTCCAAATCATCACTCATGCCACCAAATGAGCAGCTCTGACAGAAAGGCACAAACACAAACTCCACACAAAAGCAGAAATCAGTCTGACAACATGAAATAGGCTCTGCAGGTCTCTTCAGTGTTTTAGCCTATGTTTGGTAACAGCGGTTTACTTTATGGTCCTGGGTGTCATTTTTTAAAAAGGTTTACTGGAACGTTCCAGATTTCCTTTAATGTCAGTATGTGATGCTGACACATAAACATGAGCTTTTAATAAACATGGTACTGTGATCAGATTCGTGTGTTTGCCTCAAGGACAGAGCTACAGAAAAGAAACTCATATCTAGTCAGTTTTATTCATAAAGTCCCAGATCTCCGTCGCAGCGAGTCTTTATGAGATGTGACATCCTTCGTCGTTAGACCCTCGACTTCTGGTGAGGAAGAACTCCACAAAAAGACCCTTTAAAGGTTTCAAAAGGGGACGACATCAGGAGGTGTTTCATTCTAGAGAACAGGCTTGATACAGAGTCATGTATACAGAGTGTGTGTGTGTGTGTGTGTGTGTGTTTTTAACCAAGATCAGAAGGGTTTCTGTGGGCATAAGTGTTAAAACTGATTTTATTCCTCGTTATTTTAGGGTATAAAGTCCCAAAGAGCATGCAGCATTTTAAAAAAAGAACGAAATGCTATAAAAAGCATCTTCATCAAATGACAATGAGTGTTTAAGAGTTACACCAAAGAAAAAAAGATGTCATGTAATATGCAAAACCCACAAAACCAAAGACAAAACTGGAGCTGAGCAAAGGTGCGTCTTTTCCAAAGACAAGTTCAATGAATTCATCTCAGACCAGGACATGAGCAGAGCAGAAAATAAATAAATAAAAATATTCACATGTATTTTGAATGACATTGGCCCAGTCTGTGTTGTTTGAAAGCACAAGGACTCACAAGCAAAACTTTGTTAACAATTTGATGTCTTTGTAACAAGTGTCCAGTCTCCTCCACTAATCGTCTTATTGAATCACTCACATGCTGAACACACTTTCCATCACAACAGATCCTAAACCCAACCCTTTAAAACCTTTAAGCTTTTGTTAGTCAATCAGGGGATTGAAACAGCCGTCAAACCATTGAAAGATGCAGATGTGTACATTAAGTGGACATTTAGTTCAATAGAAAATGAAGAAACATGAAAAAATGAGCATTTTCAGGGGAGATTAATCGAGGGAGAGTCTTCATACTCATATTATACAAAGTTTAAAAAGAGCAGCATAACAAATTCTGGTGGCAGTGTAAGGTCAAGTGAAAACCACCCAGTGTCACAGGCCTAGAGACTGGTCTGCAACCAGCTGGCAAGCACTGTGGCTCAGAAAAGCTGATTATTAAACAACCGGTGGTTTGGTTGCTAGCATATTGCTGCAGTCATAGCTGAATGGAAGCAACAGACTTGTCTTCAAACACCGTCCAGCTGCTGTCAGAGCTGCAGCGAAACTGTGAAAAACACAAACCAAAGTGGAAATGGAAACCATTACCCTTCAAATTAAAAGCTGTTCATGCTGCAGCATGATTGGCCTCGTCTCGACTTTTACTTTGAAGGCAAACCTTCTCCATTTCCACTTGCGTTGCACAGTTTTACTAGGGCTCAGCGAGTATTAATATTTGCATGCGAACAAGAAAAACTACAGGCAACTGTGACGATCTGCTGCATCCACAGAGAAATCTCTATGAGATTTGAAATCAACCTCCAAGAAACATTGCCGACCCGTTGGAGAAGACACATTTCCCCTATTACATCCAACATGGCAGAAGACTCTGGAGCAATGTGTCACATGGTACGCCTCAGCAGAGGTCGGTGGAAAAACAGCCTCGACTGCTTTGACTTCACTAAACTCTCTCTCGGTGACTTTATGGGCTCAGTCGCTAGTTTCAGGTGTGAATAAAACATTGAGTCCTTTTGTAACTTATGATCACATTACAGTCATGGCCTAAAGTTTTGGCAGTGGCACCACTGTTATTACATTTTTATTTATTTACTTGCCAATAAAAGCTTTTGAAACGTATGAAATCCTTGCTTGTTCTTCACTATATCACAGAAAAATGTCATAAACATTGAAAGGTAAAGCAGCGCAGTGCACGAAAAACCAACTTTGTGCCACTGCTGAACCTTTTGGCCACAGCTGCAGGCCTCAAACACATTAATTTAAAGTCTCATTTTAAAAGCAGAGAGGGTGTCTGTCTCCTGAATCCAAACTATGAACTGACTCCACAGGAACGGAGCCTGATAGATTAAATGACTACCTCCTATTGTGCAGAGTGGGAGGGAGGGGTGGGATGTGACAGGACTTACTCTCAATACTGTGTGTAGCGACACAAATGATCTTCTAAGTATTTTAACAACTCTCCATTCACGTCGTTGCTCTTTTGTCTTATTTGTGGATGAATAAAACATCTGTACTAACCTGGGCCTCTGAATAACTCCAGCTTGTTCAGTGAATGGACTCGAGCATTTGGAGGTTTCAGCTCAGAAGCTGCACCAGCTGGTAACTCAACACATTAGCGCCTCCAAATGGAACCAGAGGGTAACTGCGAGGGTTTCAATGCGTAATCATCTTATTCAAGTTCAAATAACACAGCAAAGCAGAAGTAATCTGTTACAATGTTGAAGTGCATTGTAACTTCAGTGGAGTCAGATTACCTATTCACTGAGTAAAAGTCCTCGTTGTGGAGAATAAAGCAAACATAATAATAATAATATAATAATAATAATGTATACTTTATTGATCCCGTAGGAAATTAGTCTCTGCATTTAACCCATTCACACTCAGTGAAGCAGTGGGCAGCCACCAATCTGGCGCCCGGGGAGCAGTATGTGGGGGATGGTACGGTGCTCAAGTGTACCTCAGGGTAGCCGTTGGGTGGATTCGAACCGTCGACCTTCCGATCCAGGGGCGAGCACTCTACCTACTGAGCCACCCCGCCCCCATGAACCATTTTTAAAGATATTAATGTGAAACTCTCCCTAGTTAAATATAATGTATACATTTAATACTGTAGAAACGTATTTATTATTATGTTTATACACGTACTTAAATTACCTTTGTCACATTCTTAGTTTTAAACTGTTGAGCTCCGCTCACTATATTTACATGATGTTTTATTGTATTGTGTTTGCATGTCATATATATACCATAGTAAGATTTTGTTATATTTTATTGTAATTAAAGTGAGCTGTATCCATCCATCCATCCACTCTCCTCCACTCACTCAGTTTGAGGGTCACGGGGAGCTGGAGCCTATTATGTGAGCTATATATTTACTAATTTAATCTTTTTGGTTATGTTTAATTTTTAGCTGCTGTAACAGAAGAATCTCACCACCTCTGAGATAAATATCTTTAAATTATTGGATTAAGTAAAGTAAAATACAGAATTTCCTTTAAAAATACTGTGTAGGAGACTTAGCATGACATGGAACATTTATGTAGAGCTAGTTCAGTCTGTAGCATTAACGTGCAGGGTTAGTGTGTAACACACACCTTTGGTCCTGGATCGTCAGGTCAGAAGATGCCTGAGAGTTTGGGGATGTTTTTGCAGAGATATGAGGTTTATATCAGGGTTAGTTACAAATCCATCTTTATATTATATTATATTATATTATATTATATTATATTATATTATATTATATTATATTCATTACTATTAATTTACTAAATAGAACAACTTCATTGCATCATATTTAACCTTTTAGGCTACATTGTATTTTTATAATATTTGTACTTGCTTTTACTTTTATTGTAAATTTTGATTTTTTAATTATTGTTACTTTCTAGATTCTCTTGTTTTATTTTAATGAGCTTTTGTATCTTAAGCTGTTTTTTTACTGGCTGTGTTCAGTATTTTTGCTGCTGTAACTGGAATTTCCTGAAGTATATCTGATCGCATTATCTCAATAACCTTCCTGTGGCATTTTTGAAGCTGAGTCAGGCAGTCTGGAGGGAAAAACCCTTACACAGGGTTAATTCATATACATTTTGCATCACGTATGTGCTGCAGATTTAATTTATTGTTCTCTATGTGTGTATGTATGTTCTCTTCCATCCATCTACATCCATAAATCCATTATTTGAATATCCACTGATTATAGACGAGGGAGATATTCAAACCTATGGTCCTCTTCATAGACAGATATTTAGACATATCTGTATTTCTATCCATCTGTAATGGATGAAAGGAGAGCCGTAAATATCTATTTATCTTTCCATTCAAAATAGATATATGGCTGTTCTTATCATGTGACCCAGAAACCTCTGCACCAATCTCTGCCAATCAGATACCGTCACCTTGTGTGGGCGCCTGATTTGGATCAGCCCAATGAATGGTCTTATCAGTTGTTATTGCTTGCATGTATTTTTCCAGTGAGCGCCTGGCTCTACCTACGAGCTGGGTCACCAGGCTGTTATCCACTGTTATCCACTGTATAATGACCAAAATATCCAAAATAAAGTCTTTAATGTTTGATTCAGTATGAATTAAACATTAAACACAGAACGAAGGAGCCAAATTGGTGCGCGTTACCCCTCACTTAGCAACCAAGAAATCTGATCAGTTCATTTGTGGAGCCTAGACCTAACCAAGTGATGATAATATGATGGTACTTCAGATAATGTGTAAAATTGTGTGACATGTGTGGGTTAGCTTGTTCGACTGGTGTAAGCAGCAAATTGATTCGCTCCAACATTAATCTCTTTTCACCTTTTAAAAGTGGGGAATATTAACCTTGTGTGCACAAACACGAGTCGGCACGCTTCGTGTTCAGGACTGCTTGTGAGTAACAAAGGGCCATGAGACTGTGAAGTTGATCCTGCCTGATGGTGGAAGGACCACATCTGAATGAGGTGACAATATGTCCTGATGTGAGCGGCCTCAGTTTTCTGTGGCCACGTCTTGTTGCATTTATTTAGAGAAACTGGTTTGCATGCAGATGTTTAGCGTGATGCATGAAGCGCTTTCTGAGATCACTGTGATAGGAGCTTTATAAATAAATCTGATGGTATTTCAGTCTGGAAGCACAAGTGTGTCAGCAGCAGGCTCGTCAGGTTTCCAGCCTCGGTCTGGTGCTCGTGGACTTCCTGATTGTTGTCTTGCAGCAGAGCAGTGAAGTGGTATTACTGGGTATCTGTGAACATTCATGCAGAGAGGAGACGTTGCTGTTTAACCCAAGAGACTTTGCGCCACGTAGCTTGTGTTTCTGCATGTGTTTGCCGTGTTTGTATCAGTGTGAGACGATGTGAGAGTGTCCAAATGGGCCGAGCACAGCCTCGGGACCCAGAGAATGAGTGGGCTTATCGAGGATCTATTCTTTCCCACACTCCCGTGCTCTGACCGGGCCGCCTCTGATTTCCCAGGAGTGAAGCGGCTCTGATATACTCCAGCAAACTTTATCTCTCCGGCAAAACTTAATGGTCAAAAATCAAGACGTGTTGGCTCAGCTGATCAGTCGAAGGAAGCCGAGAGGCAGAGCGGGCCCCGGTCAATCGATAACCCACTCAGCATCTCCACGTTAGCATTCATCGACGGCCAGGCGGGGGATAAATGTGCTGCCTTTATTTGGGATAAGCACTAAATGTGGTAGTCATTTTTTTACATTAACTCATCAATCAATGTTTCATCTTTTATCAGCCTGAGGAATGATTTCTATCTGAGAGTGTGTGTGTGTGTGCGCGCGTGTGCGTGCGTGCGTGCGTGCGTGTGTTTGTGCGTGCGTGTGTGTGTGTGTGTGTGTGTGCGCGCGCGTGCGTGCGTGTGTGTGTGTGTGTGAAGAAAATTATGCATAAGAAAATCCATTTAAAATAAATATTAAAGTATAATGAATTGTGTTTATTATGTTTAACCCTGAGTTGCTTTGACCACAGTTTTCTTTCAGATAAAAACAGACAATAAAGATTGTTTTACAGTGACAGTGCTCCCTATGGGGGGGGGCGGGGGGGTTGATATCCAGCAATGACCCTGTAGGTAGATAAAGGAGCTCCTGGTATGTGTTTATCTTTTAACGAGTCCATTTTATGAAAGCGATAACCTGAACATGTCACGGTTCTTGGTCATTTTGACCCAGCATTTTGAGTTTCTGTGTTTTGAAGTCATTTTGTATTCTGGTTTATTATTTAAGGTTCATTTAGTAGCCCTGAGTTTCTTCTATGTTAGTTTCTTATACATTTAGGCTCCCCTTATTAAATGTCTCGCCTTTTGTTAATGTCAAGATTTGTTCCACGTTCCTTTGTGTCTGCATTTGGGTCCTCCTTCACAATTCATAGAGTCTGCTTCGGCAAACTGTGACACTAGGTGTTTCCCTCATTTGGTTTACGTTTGTGTAGCTGCTGCAATAAAAGCTCACCT
>VOQK01043072.1:5882-17786 GCA_015052645.1 Benitochromis conjunctus | reverse complement strand
AGGGTGGGTTTTCCCACAGGCCGTGCTTCTTCCCGTCAGTCCGACTCTGGAATTTCCACACTCATGCAGGAGACATGCTCAAAGAATGCACTCTGTGCTGGTTTTAAAGAGAAAGGAAGATGAAATGAACTCATGACATCGTTAAGCAGATTCCACATCTCATTACTAACCATAATCAGAGTCACAAGCAGAGGTGATTAATACTTTTTACCACACTTTGCCCAGTCATGTCTGAGCTACAGTCATCTGAAAAGGAAAGCGCACTGTCATTTCATGGACCATCAGGGAGCGGGGCACAAACAAGAACTCACAAAGCTCAGCGCACTGAAGCACCGTTATAAAGAAGAGTGGGCCAAAATTCCTCCACAACGACGTGAGCGACTCACACAGGCACACAGAAAACAATTACTGCAAGTTATTGCTGCTAAAGCTGGATCTATGCTGAGTCATGGGTGCGCTTAGTTCTTCTCTAGTGTTTTTGGTAACTAAATGAGGACCTGGTGTGAGGAGATGCTGTTCATCTGAGGTTGTATTTACCTGATTTTAAGAACTACTAAGTACCGGATGATTTTTACGATGATAAAACCTCCTTGAAAGAGGGTGTACTTTCTTTTTTACATGAATGTAGAAAGAGTTGAAGTTTATGAGGAAAAGCTTTGGTGATGATGAATGTTTTCAAGCTGTGGGTTTGCAGCAGCAGCACAGCTGGGATGTAAATTACTGATAATGACCGTTGCCATGTAAAATGTAATTTAGTGAGAATTTTATTTGAGGTTAACTTAATGCATCCTCGACATTCCTCTGACCTGTTGGAGTTACTGGAAAGCACATTTCATGGCACAGAGTAGCGTCACAGAGCGGTGGAAAAAGGAACGTCTGCAAGCGCGAGGAAGACAAATCTGCACCTGTTTCATGAAACACAGTGGAACACTTTCAGTGCTGATAACAGTTTAGCACTCACGATGAATACACTCCCATTTCCGATGTTTACCAGTCTGTAAACATGCCACAGCAAGTACCATCTCGCTCATGACTGAACAGCTCACACCGTGTGAACGACTCACTTTCCCATAGCGCAGAAAACACGTTTCACAACATGTAAAGGTCTGTCACTCACACTTTTTGCCATCAGGCTCATATCCTGGCATTACACGCAATGAACACATTGAAGGTTGCCAATAGGTTGCAACATGCATCAAATGCTTTTGTGTGACAGGCACAATGGAGTTCACGAACGTCGTGATATTTCAGTTTTCCAGCAGAACTGCTCATTTCTCCTCGTCGGGTCCGAGCAGGGACTTCTGAGAAGCTGCAGTTCCCCTGACGTCTGCTCGAGTCAGTGCCCACAGACTCCAAGCTTACAGCAGAATTAAACATGTTTACAACCTAAATTGGTTTTAGCCTCTAAGCCTAATTTCCTCCTTCAAAATAAGTGCGCAGGTGTTGATTGTTTTTAGAATTTTTCTATCTACATACAGGAATTGGGTGGATGTCAGGGGCTGGGACTCCTACAGAGGGTGTAGCTGCTAACTCTGAGGTACACTTCCCTGCAGGTGGTTTGAGTCCCTGAACGGGACCTCTGCACTTTGTGCTGTTTGTGCCTCCAGATCACAGTGCAGACCATTCGAGAACTCTGTGCTTTAGTTTATTAGTCTACGTAGCAGTAATTAGCAGTTTGTCTGTTGCACACATATATTCCTATAAGTATATCAGAGGCAGGAGTTTATGGATGCTCCTAACTTAGCAACCTCTGAACCGCTGAATTAAGCATAAAGTCATTTCATAACTTCTGATCATTCTAAAATCATAAAGGAGATCATGAAGGCTGCCTTACTCATGGTAGCCCTGCACTGTCTGCCTAAAAGCTGACTCTGAAGTTTGTCGCCTCGAGGAGTCGTTTCTGGGGACACTTGCCAGCTGATTGTCGTGCTTCCAGTATGACTTTGTGCACAATGACAGAGTATGACTGTCTAGTAAATATTCAGTCTCATTGTGTCTGAAAAAGTGACAGAGTAACCTGTCATCCTCACACACCCTGATGCTGGTACAGCTCACTTTGATGCCTGATGCTAAAACCCTGACCTGCCCCTCTAGTCTGCCCCGTTTACATGGACCGTATGAGTTTATGGTTATTGCTGTATGTGTTTAACATGTGTAGACTCGTTTTTCCTGTTGTAAACAAGTACAGATGGGTCAACAAGTTACCCCTTTTTTGTTCTCCAACAAAAGTTAATCACCTGACAGCAAGGTGACTGTTTGGGGAACTCGCAAAGCAAAACATGAGGTCTCACGGCGAGTCCTCTCCTGCTCCAACCGAGCTCGAGTCAGAGTGTTGAGACGAGGTGAGGAAGCTCATTCAGTCTTCACAGCAGCATCCTGCAGTCCAGCAGCGTCTGTGATTACAGCCCAAAAAAAGCAAAGAGAAAGCTGTTATCCTGCTCTGTGACAAATTACCTCCTCATTAGGTGTCTCAGCTTTAATTATTTGGCTCACTCTTTCTTTTGTTGAGGTTTCTTAGTCGACGGCAGAGCACAATGAACGTCAGACTGTAATTTACACGCGGCCCTTTTTTTATTAACGGCTTCATTTCATAGCCGATATGATTGTACACCAGCATTGCAAGCCGGCGGTTCCACAAGACATCACATTTCAATTTTTATGTGTCTATTAAAAACATCACAAAGTGCCCTGTGGGAGGAAGCAAACATGAGGAGCTGTTTTCTGCCTGTAAAGTTATCATGCTCGCAGCTTGCAAACCTGAACATGCAGATAAGACGGATGATCCCGGTGTTGGTTAGTAACAGGATACTTTGATGAGGTGTTTTATCTTTTTTGGAGTAAAAGGAAATCAAGCCTGCACCTCGTGGCCTCCTCGATGAGTTATAGTCATTTCTGTGTTATTTACAACGAGAAAGTTTGGCCATTATCCACACATTATCTTACCCTGGCTTTATTTATTTGATCAGTAAACACAATGGTGAGCCAGAGGGGAGGGATAAAACCACTTTTACTGTTTCAAAAAAAAAAACGGCTAAGTGTTTCCAAGTGAAGGCAGTGATCCACACAACAGTCTGCCACACACAGCAGATACACTGAGAATAAACAGCACGGACACAACACGGCAGCCCACATAAACATTTAGCTCACAAATGTGCACCAGATTTTTTTTTTAAGGGATGGAAAAAGAAAACAACAGTGTTAAGTTTTCAGTTCAACCCAGCAAACACCGACATGGCTGTGAAGACGCTCTTTCCAACACATCAAACAACCAAAGAAAAAGTGGCTCTGTTCTCGATCCCAGGGTGTCAGATTGTTCTGTCGACGCTGCTGGCGTCACATCTCAAAGCACTGGCGAGGCATCGTTTTTGTTGTGGGAGGGTGTTTTTAACCTGGCCATTGATTTGGGTGTCCATGACTAACCGAGTCATTTTGGTAAGCACCTCTGTCGGCTGCTCGTCCATGATGAGAGTCTCGTTCCACCGCATCCCAACGATGCTCTGTTGGACTGAGATCTGATGGCTGGAGGTCATCTGAGTGCAGTCAACTCAATGTTATGTTCAGTAAGCCAGTTTGAGATGATCCAAGCTTTGTGACATGGCACATTACCCTGCTGGAAGCAGCCATTAGAAGATGTGGTCATAAAGTGGATGGAACTGGTCAGGACCAATACTCGGGCAGGGCCCAAAGTGTGCCGAGAAAATATCCCCCACATCATTACACCACCAGCAGCACTCTGAACCACATCGTTTACCACGTCGCAGCAGAATTCAGTGGTCCGACTCATCAGACCAGCTTTAGTGAGCGAGTTTCCTGTTCTTGGCTGACAGGAGTGCCGGCCGGTGGTCTTCTGCTGCTGTAGGCCATCTGCTTCAAGGTTTGACACACCGTGGGTTCAGAGATGCTCTTCTGCACACCTTTGTTGCAACGAGTGATTATTTGTGTTACAGTTAACTTCCTGTCAACTTAAAGTAGTCTGGCCTGCTCCATCTGCTCTTACATCAACAAAGCATATTCTGCCAGAGAACTGACGCCCACTGGATATTTTCTCTTTTTTGGAGCGTTCTCTGTAAGCCCTGGAGATGGTTCTGTGGGAAAAACCCAGCAGATCAGCAGTTTCTGAAATACTCAGATCAGCCCGTCTGGCACCAACGATCACGCTGCGTTCAAATTCACCTAAATCACATTTCTTCCTGATTCTGATGCTCAGCTTGAACGTCAGCAGGTTGGTTTGCCTAGGTGCTTTGAGTTGCTTCCATGCATTATAACAAAGTGTTTGGTGAATGTATGCTAATGTTTTACTGGTGTGAGGATTTCTTTTGTCACACTTAAATATTTCAGATCATCAAACAAATTTGAATAATAGACAAAGATAACCTGAGTAAATGCAACATGCAGGTTTTAAGTCTTATTCATTTATTGGGGGGGAAACCTACCAGAAAATCCTGAGCGAGAATGTCAGTTAGTGCCCTGAAGCCCAAACACACTGGGGTTATGGAGGAGGACAATAATCCCAAACACCACCTCTGAATGGCTCAGAAGACAAAAACCCAAATCAAGGCCAGGCTTTAATCTGATGGAGATGCTTTGAGAATACTTTAATCAGGCCATTGATGCTCAAAAACCCTCTAATGTGGCTGAATTACAACAACTCTGCAAAGACGAGTGGGCCAAAATCCCTCTGCAGTGATATGAACGATTGACTGGCAATTATCACAAACACTTAACTGCAGTTCTTGTTGCCAAAAGTGGCACAACCAGTTATTAGGTTTAGGGGGCAAATACTTTTTCGCACAGGGCGGGTAGGTTTCACTCATTACATTTAAATCCATCGTTTAAATCTGAAACGATCCAAAATACCAGAGCACTCAAAGCACTTTAAACAACATGCGTCATTCACACATGCACTTTTTCTCTCTGAGATGCACACACATGCACACTCACTCACTCACTGCTGGAGCCAAGGATCAAACTACCAACCTTGCAGCTAGTAGATGTCCTGCTCTATCTCCTGAGCGCCAGTCAAATGTGACAAGTATGCAAAAAAAGAAAACCAGTAACTGTAAGTACTTTTTCACAGCACTGCACAGATGAAGCTGTCACTAAGAGATCAAACTTGAAAATAAAAACGCTGCATGCAGCAGACGGAGAGATTTTCACTGCAATCTACAGATAATTTGGCAGCCATGGTGTGATTAACATGAACAGTGCAGCGCTCTTTCTTGTGAAATAGTAAGATCAAGCAAAGTAAACGTTGGGTGACTGTTTTAGCTGGTAATGAGAATTCATCCATACTGAAAGCTGACATTTCCTGTTATTCGTCAATGACTGCGGTGCATGTCTCGACTGGAGCCTGGCAGCTCTCAGCTATAATCCTCAGCTCGTCTTTATGTTCAATTATTGTATTTCAGGGTGTAGTTTGCGAGATGGATTCCCTTGATATTACCTCTCCACATCGAGCTCTCTCACAGAGCTCCTATTGTTTTTTTTCCTCGCTGTATTTCATATTTAATGCCACACTTCTGTGTTTACACATCAAACAGATCTTTGGGATATTGCAACTAAACGACTCAAATACAGCAAATCTGTTTTATATCACTGTGGTACGCTGTGGTGTATCTCACTGCTTACAGTAACTCACTCCTTTTCTAATTTAATGAGTTTTGGAGAAGCGACAATATCTGCACCTCGCCATAACTATGAATCCAATTTAAAAGAAATCCTATGTTTTCAACACACCCGGTGCTGAAGCAGCACTTTACTGTAAGTTATGCCTCATAAATCTTTTCTTATCTCCATACCATTAAATCGTAAATGGTTCCAGTTATCCCTTTGGAGTATTGTGACACATCTTTACGTTAATGCAAGAAAATAATGTTCCTCAGCGGCTCTTCGTGTTCATACTTTGTGAGCTTGACGTAGTCGGTGTTGCACAATGTGCATGAATAATTTGGGGTCAGTTAGAGTCAAATTCTGAGGCTTGTTCTCTGGAAGCATCTCCAGGGGGGTCGCTCTGCTCCTCTCTCTCACTCTTACCACATGTTTGTTGGATGTAACTCGAGCACTTCTTGCCAACAGCCAGTTGGAGACACTTTTCTCATAGTCACACGACTTCAGGGAAAGAGAAACTAAATTTTGATGGTTGAAAATAAAGCTTGTGCCCAACACAATCATTGAGGACGCCCGCGTTCCTGTTCAGACATGATAATTACATGCAAAGAACGAAAGGCAGCCGTTTTATGTGTTTCTTACAACTGGTTTTATTTCAAATGGGGAAAAAAAAGCTAAACTTTGCACGCTGCACTGCATGAGTGCTTCTTCACCCTTAGCACAAACCTGTTTCATGTGGGACTTTTAAACAGTTTTAAACTTAATAAAACAAATAAAATACAATTAGAAACATGAAATGAAAAAAATAAAGCTAACGTATTGACTTTAATTACTTAGCCTTGCGATAGACTGGTGAAGCTGATGATGTCCACCGTCGGGCAGCTGGGAAAGGCTGCAGTCACAGGCTGCAGACTATGAACTGAATAAGTGGTTAAGAAACTGATTTATTTGTGGAGAGAAATTATCCAATATTACAAATCTGTGAGGTTAAAAGAATGAGAAGATTTAGGCTTAGCAGTACATTTTAACGTCTGGGGGTGGGGGTGGGGGGGTCCAATTCATTTTATTTATAAAGCTCACGGCTGACGAGAGTAGGTGCTTTATAGATTGAAGATTGGTCAAGAGACAATCAGATTAAAACCTATGAGAAGCATTTGGAGACAGTGGTAAGGAAGATCTCCTTTTTAACAGGAAGAGACCTCCATATTCCATATGATAAAAAAGAGAAGATGAGGACCACAGAAGATACGGAAGTTTGAAAACTGATGTTTTAGATCATTTTTATGCAAAATTATATAAATTAAAAGGTTTACAAACACATCCCTGCAACTGTATCTAAGGAGAATTTGAAAGCAAATGTCTGGCAGTAGAAGTTGACATATTTGAGAACCCCTAATAAACATCTCCCAGGTCACCAGCAATGCAAGCCTAAGGCCAATCTTTGAATAAGGAAAAGATGAAAGGTTTTTGGTGTACCAAAAAGGCTATGTGTGTCTAAAAAGAGTTGACTAATAACCCAAACCCTAACCTCCAATCTAGTAAACATCAAGAAGATAATTTTTCCACAGCAAAGAACCAAAACATATTAACATCTTTAGATTAAGACTGAAAATCCAAATTTATTCAAATGTCCTACGTTGGCCAAAACAGCTAACAGAAATTATTGGATATTTAAATTTGAACCAGACTCTAAACAGAGTTCATATTTATGGTGCCAACCGGGATAGACTCCAGCCTATGAGGGAGTCTATCTTTAAATTTTTAAATCACAGCCTAAACCCCGACAGTTCTTCAAAGGCCCCCCATTGGTTGAACCAGCAGCTTACTTTGAGTTTTTAGGCAGTTCAAATAATCTGAAAGGTAAACTGGAACTACAATATTTCACACTAGCAGCTAAATTGGGTGGGGTCCCTGGTGGCCAATGGGCGTTTTTATCAGCTAAATTTTGGGTTTTATCTCAGATCAAACTTACTTACTACAAAAAGATCCTGAAAGCAGGAATCAAGAAGCATGTATTTAAATGTTTAAACCAGTGCCTAAAACCCCAAAGCTGTTCAAAGGCCCCCCGTCGGCTGAAGCAGCCCTTTGTATTCATTTTCTAGGCAGTTAAAACTTACATAATTCGGGGCCCTTCAAAGGGTCTGAAGGCAAATTCTTGGATATTTGATTTAGAGCTACAGTTTCATATTTGTAGTTCATTTCAACGAGCTCCTGGTGTGTGGGAGCCAATGAATCGACCTAGTTTGTATTTCTTTCTTAAATCATCTTTAGTTTGGGGTCCTCAGAAGATTCTGGTGGCAAAAATCAGAGAGTTTATCTTTAAATATTCAAATCAGGAGAGCTCACAGTTTGGGTCTGTTGGAGGGCCCCCTGGTGGATGAGCGGGCCCAGCACAGCCACTTATCGCACTTACACCTCAGGCATCCAGGCAGACTCTGCTCGTTTGTTTGTTCTGCCCTTGATTTTTTGCTTTTCATCTTTTGTTTCATGTGTTGCATTCATTTAGAACTTCAAAGGGAATGCATATAGTTTCTGGAGCGTGCCTGACTCAATTACTTCTTACACATAAATGAATCATGCATCGTGGAGCCGACGGGAGCAGAGAAGGTCAGCGGTCTGGCCGCTACGCTCACCTTACACCAGCCCTGCAAACAGGGACTGTCCCACCAGCATGTCCAGCAGGTTTTGTTTGAAATGTGTTGATGTGTCGCACTTTGATTGGTCTGTTAAGGTCAGCGATACATCTGATAGGTCAACTGGACTCCAAGGTGGGCTGCTTCTCAGGGTATTTAAAAACAGAGCCGGTGCCACAGGTGGAGCTGCAGGGCATGAGCGCACCATCCAGAGGCGGTGACCTCTGAGGGGCCCGTGGAGCGGATAGGGGGCCGGCTGGGAGAGCTCTTTGATGGAGTCCACATACTCCTCCATTGTGTGAGAGGAGCAGTCTGGGTCTCCTTCTTCTGTGTCACTCTCCTGCATTTCCCTGATGGTAGGAAGTCTGTCCACAGTGGAGAGCAGCCATCTGGACTTCATCCTGCAAAGGAAGGTGGCACCTTTAATGGAGGGGTCCGAAAACTTTACCAACAAAGGAGAAATCTCAACCACAAAACACATCCAAGCCTTATGGAGGTGACCGTCAACATTACTAATAGTTTCAATCATTTTAGCATACATGTCTGAAGTTGGCTTTTTATTCACTTTAACTTTGTTTTGTTGCATTTATGAAATTGCTGTTTTCACTGAAAACAAATGAGCACATTTAGGCCGACTGTGAAACACAGTAACTATAAGACTGTCGTGGTCCAGGTCTTCAGCTTGTAGTTCATAGTTTCATTTCCTGTCCTTTGTCTCTTGTGTCTTGCGTTTATTTTTACTTCCCATGTCTCGTCATCCCTTGATTGTTTGCATCTGTTTGTTAACCCGCCGGTCCTCCTTTCCCCCCAGTGGGCCCTTTGTGTATTCACAGCCTCAGTCCTCTGTCCTTGTTGCATTGTACTGTCGCTCTCCGCTGTGCGCTCGCTGTCAGTTAAAGGATTATTTTACAGTTTCTCTGTCGCTTCTAGTGTTTCCCTGGCTTGAGTTTTAGTTTTGTTCATGAACTTTTATCAGCCAAAATGAAACAGCTGGCTTTTGTTTTGCCTCGGCCTCCCTCTGCGTCTGTATCTGGCTGCGGACACATTCCAAACATGACAAAGTCTTGGCTGTGTTTGTGCCAGTGAATCAAATAAAAACTCTCTTACTTCAGCTTGATTTGGGATTAAAGTCCAGCCGCAGATAAAGCCGATCGATATGTCCGCAGCATTGGCACTGTTGAACTATTTTCCTCATAGCTGGGGAACTCAGGACGGGACATGTATGTGTTTACATCCATGCTTACCACTGCTGTTGCATGAAGAGGATAAGGAGGCAGCTGATAAACGCAGATAAAAGTGGAGAATTTAAAGAATCACTCGAAGCAGTGATTAGTAATAACTGAAACGTTTATCTGTGTTTTCCATTGAAGCTGCGAGGAGCCACTGGAGACGGCGCTGCAGGGTCATGACCCCTGCTTGAATGTTTCTGCTGTGAATATGAAACCGTGGAGGTCACCAAGTCTTTGGACAAACTGTTATCTATCCTTGATAATCCCGACCACCTGCTGCATCACTTACTGGATAAGCAGTGGGAAAACTTCCTGGCAGATGATTCACCTCTGCCACCATGACACCAGCACAGGAAGTCTGTCATACATCATGCGATACGACTTCCAAGGAAATCACATCTGCCGTGTCTTTTCTCTTCCTGTAGCTTCACCCCAGCGGTGTCGCAGCACTTAGCGCTCCGAGTACGCTCTGTCGTACTCAGTTACTCTAATGTCACCTGACATTTCCCAGCCTTGTTTTTGGTTTTTTTTACTACAATGACTCAGCCATTTTTATTTTATTACATTTGAGCTTCGTTATTTCAAAAAGTCACTTTATTGTATTTCAACATTTACACAAATTTTTATTCTATGAAAAATATATTTTCTTTTTTTATATTATATTTATTTACTTGTTTGTTTGTTTGTTTGTTTGTTTGTTTTTTAAAAAAAAGCTTTATATTTATGTCTGTCTTAGTTTTCACATCACTGATTTTTTGGCTTGACAAATATTGGAGTAATAAGAGTAAATATGAAGTTTTTCTACTAAGTTCACTTTTTGTTGTGAGACTTAATTTAGCTGTTGAAGATGTGTTATCTTCAACATTCGGAGCATTAACTTGCTGATAAGCATCATGGAGAGTTTTGGGGTAAAAGCTGGACTGATATGAAGAGACTCACAGAATCAACATGTGAAATGTCATTTTGGTTCAATATTAACAGGATAAAAACACGGATAAAAACAAAAAGGACATGCCTGAAGGTTTTCAGGTGGGATCTGGTCTTTGCTGTACCTGCACTTTCCTGATTGTTTCTCTGTTTCCTGTTTTCGACATAAACAGCCAGATTAGAACAGTCATTACATAAAATTCTGGCAAACAACAAAACTAGACCGATTTCTCTGGAAACAACAAAAGCCTTTTGTTTTTTCTTATTTGAAGAAAGCAGCAGGTTTTTTTCCCTGCGGACTCGGCTAAGTAAATCCTTCTGTGTAATTGATACCACATCATATTTCCAGGGAACATATTTGGAAGTAGCACTCCCAGTATGGACACATACAGACTGTTTCAGAATGACGATAAACTCACACATGTTACTGGAAAAGCAACATTGTCCAGACACACTGACCTGTGATTTGTCCTGATGGAGTTTCGTCCTTTCTCTTCACTTTTTTTGTACGTTTCCTCCTGTCTGTTTTCACCACGTTATGCCAGCAGAAGTCTGTGGGTGTCAGCGTGTAGACGACATGTTGCGGGGACATGGAGGTGTGATTCTGTAAGTGCTGTCGGAGGATAAGCCGGGCCAGGGGAGCTTTTATAATGCTTTAAGCAGCCTGGCTCAGAGAGCCAATTATAGCAGTGAGAGGATGGAGAGAGAGTGAGACGGTGGATGTAGGCCGTGGTGGACCGCGGGACAAACAAGCGATGGATGTCGTTATTTCACATCCACACAGCTGATGGATTTACTGCTACTGAACTACAGCCTCAACCAATCAATAAAGTCAATAAAATCGATAAAATCAAACAAACTCTGAGAGACAAACACTCGGCGCTCTATTTCTCCTCCTACAGACTGCGAGGAAGGAAACGTGAAATATGTGAGGAAGAGTGGATTAAACCACGTCTGTTTGTTTTCACAGCCACACCGACTGCTGATCAGGAACGTTAATGATCAGCTTCAGCTGCACGCCAGCGCCGTATGCACAGTAAAAGGAGCTGTACTGGAACTAATATGGCTCCCTTCTACTTAAGTTGAGCACTCACACACACACACACACACACACACACACACACACACACACACACACACACACACACACACACACACACACACACACACCTCCTTCCAGACAGAGTGGGTCAGATAAACTCTTATCAGTCAGTCGAACAGTGAAGAAGGACCCCCACTTTTATTTGTCCCTCCAGCAAATCATTTCAGCTGAGACAGAAAACACACACACACATGCACACACACATGCACACACACATGCACACGCACGCACGCACGCACGCACGCACACAGAGCAGCGTTTCTAAAAGGTTGGAGGATAACAGTCCATAAACATGGCTGTGGCTAGTGCAGCGCAGCCCTCAGGAACAAACGCCTCTGGGCAAATTCATCCCCACAGAACCACCCCACCCCCACCCCCCCCCCCCCCCCCCCCTCCCCTCCTCCCC
>VOQK01043071.1:2979-36321 GCA_015052645.1 Benitochromis conjunctus | reverse complement strand
GAAACCTCCGGCAGAACCAGGCTCAGGGAGGGGTGGCCATCTGCTGCGACCGGTTGGGATGAAAGAAGGAAGACAGGATAAAAGACATGCTGTGGAAGAGAGCCAGAGATTAATAACAAGTATGGTTGAATGCAGGGAGATCTATTAACACATGGTGAATGAGAAAGGTGACTGAAGAGGAATGTCTTGGTCTCACTTTTGTGAACGAAGGATTGAGCATGACCTGAAAAAATAAATGCTGTAAAGCCATCCTAAGAAAATATGTGATTGGTGTGAATGGCTCTTGGAATTTTTAACACATGAAATATTGTAATGAATTTTACACGTCTGATGTGTAAAGGCCTTAAAAATTACAGTTAGTGTTTGTCCAGGCTGGCCAAGATGTTGACATCAGATCAGCCGGTGTCATCCACGCGGTGGCTGATGGCTCAGCTGAAACTTATTATATATCGATCTCAATAAGCAGTTTGGTTTAAGCTGTTTTATTCTCCCAACAGCAGGCGCTTATGTACCCCAGTTCCCCATTTTCAAGTGGTTTTTGATTGTTCCTGGCTCAATAATTCATAAAGGTTTAAAAAAATGGAAAAACGACTACTTTATTAAAGTAGTCTCAAGTTTAAAATTGTTTTACTGCGCTGACAGACTCACTCATGCACACACAAATGCATGATAAGGATTTTTTGTAGTATGCACACACAAAGACACTCACAGAGACTCACACAAAGAGGCTTGTGTGGTAACGTGACTCTTCTCTCTCCAGTAACAATCTCTAGTGTTTCTCAGTCGCTGGGTGGCTCATGCACTGACCTGCACACACACACACAGACGCACACACACATTCACCAGAAGGCCTGCCATGGTGAAGAAGTGAGGTGATGATGTATTGAGTTACTTCTCTTTGTGGAAACTCCATTCATAGCCCGTGACAGTCAGCTACTAAAGGCTGAAAGGGCTTTGTTTGCATTCAAAACAGGAAGCTGCTGCTTTTTCTGCTTTTTTTTTTTGCCACCTTTACTTAAAATACCTGATTTCTTATCACAGGTAAAAACAATCTTATCTCCAGTTAGGAAGAAGAAAATCAAACTGGAGCACCTCAACCATTTGAGATGGTAAACAAGAAGCATGATTACCCTCTTACTGCTGAAAGGCTTGATTAATGCAAATGATAATTTGCATTACTCTTTAGTGATATACTGACTATATATTTTTCCTGAGTGTCCAACACATTTTTAGGCTTTAAAATAGCACAAAAAAGTGAACGTTGTAATAAAATGTAGTAAATTAAGCTGTACTCTCTCCAAGTACGACCTTTTATTATTATTAACTATGAACAAAATATTAGCTGCTAATATTCATGACTGATTTACATTCAAAATTTTTTTTTAACATTTTTCATTTCCTTCCATTTTTCCTCACTGAGTTCAGGGGTCAAGTTTCATTTAAGGCCCATTTTTGCTCAAAGGGCCTTACATTTTATTGACCTGATGTACACATTTATACAACTGGAAGATATTATATTTGGTTGCAGTTTAAGACGTGTGTGGGAAGTGGCTTTAAAAACCTGTTGAATCAGTGTGTGGATCTACCGTGCCATTCATACCACATGTCTGTCGTGCATTGTGAGAGATTTTATTCATAGGAGCTACCCATAATGCTACCACACTGTGTGTGCATGTTTACAGATAAAAGATTTGCAGGTGCTATGTAAAAAGAAACGAAAAGAGTTGTTTTGCGAAACTAGATTAAGTCACTTTAAATAATAATATTAAATAGATTGCACGCCATTAGCAGCATGTCTGCTGATTAGAAGGGGCTTGTTTTAGAGCCGTGTTTGTGTCCAGACGGATCTGCTTGTCAGTCATTTCTACACTCCTTTTCTCTGCAAGAATGAAAGGCATGTCATTGTAGCAGACACACCCACCTCCATGCTCTTATAGTTTTTGTGTTGCCGCCTTATTCCTTTTGTTTCCCATTTTACTGTTTAAGAATTAAAAACAGCACAAAGTAGTGCCAGTCTTCAGCACTGCTGTGACCTTTGAGCTCTGTGTGGGATCATTAACCAACCTCGAGGTTCGCAGTGTCTCGATAGGATTTACAACCTGTCAAATACCAGAGCTATGCGTCATCTAAGTCGCTTGTTTTTCCTTCCTGTGTGAGAGCTGGGTCTGTTTTAATAAACAAAATCGCTCTTTGTGTGATTTTATTATATAAAAACGTGCATTTTAGTTCGTGTTTAATCACTCTTTTATGCTGCTTTCAGTGTCTCGTGTGGATAACATCTCATGTGTCTGAACCGGGTTTTTTCAGCATTAGAGGGATGTTTATGTTTTCACTTTGCAAAAATGAAAGATAACATTGAGATAAGCCGTTCTTTCTTTCGAGGGCTTAAAGTTGTGAAACGTCAGCAGTTTTTATGGTTTAGTCAGGCTTGACTTGCACAGGTAAGCAGTTGTTTTTCACTTCTGGCTTCCCGGAGCTCGTGAGAAGTTACCTGAGCTTGTTGCAGTCTTTCGGGCATTTGAACGGCCTCACTACATGTGTTTCTCTTCCCTTCTCTGGAATTTCCTTGACCCTTATTTTAACAATAGTACAACTCACCTCCTGTGCCACTGCTTCCTGATAGGAATGACAGAGTAGTTTAGTATATGAGCCATGGATAAAGGGCAGCCGGGAGCATTTTAACCAAGGTTCCCACTGGTAGTGTTTATTTACCTTATATGCCGAAATACTAGTTCATCAGTAAAAGCTGTAACTTACGATGCAATCTGTTGACACAAGCCTACAGTAACTTCTTTGTGTATGTGTGCCGTGTTTAATCGTGTGGAGGGAAAAAAACAATCTTTGCATGAATTATTTAAACATGCTGCAGTAAGTTTTTGTTTGGTTCTAGTCTTGTAGATGTCTCTTGTAGCAAAAATGAACACAACACCTTTCTCTGTAGCACTGTGCAACACAATATTACTGGATAACCACGTCTCTGACAGTGGTAAAATAAGCTGAACCTGATGTAGCGCTCTGTGCAGGACCTGGTGGCTCTCCAATGCCGTAAACTTCTCTTAATGGGAAATTCCAGCTTGTGATCTTCCCTCGAGCTTGTGTGGAATCTGGCCGAGCCACTTTGCTCAGCCACGATCTTTCTCCTTATCTTTGTTTATTCCAGCGTATTTAGTTTAAAAAATACATTTCTACCATGTGGCAGAGGTTACCAATCTGGAAATATAATTTAACAGGCAGGTATTTTTTAAATAAATACAGAGAAATCTTTAAAAAACTCCTTCAGTTTCTTCTCTGTGTTTACGAACAGTGAGAAGTAATTAAGATTTCAACCTAAAAATATGTAGTCGTTAGAGTTAGACTTTAAAATACGAGGTGCTAGCATACAAAGCACTTGGATCTGCAGTTGTTTTTTGCTAAGAGAACATAAAAAGTAGCTGTTTTTGGAGCTTTATTGGCACGATTTCCAGTTTCAGTGCCAGTGTTGGACATCAAACTGACAAAATTCCTGTGTTTAAGTACCTCGTTTGCAATAAGTAGAATTCAACACTTAAAAATACCATTTAAGTAAGGGAACTGGAGCGTTATTAGTGAAATGCACTTGAAAGTACCAAAAGTAAAAAGTAGTCATAATGCATGAGTAGGAATAGGAATTGTTTCAGCTGTGGTGCCAAACTCTTTTTTTTATGTTGATGCTGCCATGTTTTTCTCACAGATGTACATTGCAAAACCATGACATCACACTCATCGCAACTTCTGTGCACCTAAGTCACACACGGGCCTCAAAAAAAACTGCTAGTACATACTGTGCTCAGAGTCGGGCAATCAAAGGATTGCACTGACAGTAAAACCTGTGTAGGCTTTTTTTTCACATAAAAATCTGTATGAATTATACCTGTGAACTGTAAAAAGAAAAAACCTGAACTTACCGGTATCTGCCTGTCGACAGGTCTTTATTACCTTTATTACTATTATTTATATGGGGTTATTTATTTAATTGTTAATACTGATCCTTTAAGCAGCGGTGGAGAGGGTGCAACTAGTGATTTATAACATTAAAAATATGTCCGAAAGTTCAGTCTAGTTTTACTTTTAAGTTTTAATACATGCAAAAAAAAGTTAAAACTTTAAAACTCATCACAGTTTCAATTTTTCCCTTTTTTTTAAAGTCGACACTTAAATAATGGGAAAATTGCCTCCCTGTTTGCTCTTTGGATCTGTAAACAAAGAGCTCCAGCTCTACGTTACTTTTTAGTAAGCAATTTAAAAAAATGTAAAAAAAGCTAAAAAACTGAAAAATGCCTGCCATTAGTGACACCTTTCAATCACGTTTCTTTCAAGCTATCTATTTCTGTCCGTCTCTCGATTCCCCTCTAAATAATCATAGCCAGTATGTGGGACTTTCCCTCAGCTGAAAAGCTTCAAAGATGAGATTCTCTTGTTGTAAGATGTCACTGAAGGTCTGGTGGGTTTGCTTGTGAATATGTGCTTTTTAACAGCCACTATTTTGCAATTCTGCAATAAAAACATCTGAGAAAACAGGTGGAAATGAGACATTGTAAACAATGTTGATGTGGAGCATCCAGCAAACAAGTGTGACTGACTGATTGCAGAGCGTGAAGGTGTTCTCTGTGGGAAGAGCACACGCAGCCAGTAGCTCAGCTCAGCATGTTAAATAACTGGTTACGCAACGATAGCGCGACTCGACTCTGCTGCTACATGCACATAACTGCAGCTGACTGATGTGTTTGGCTTTGATCGAGTATAGTTTGGAAGTGCAGCATGGGAGATTTCCACCAGCTGTTTTTCAAAGCCCTCTATAGATGCTCAGTATTGTTCAGTACTTTTGGTTTAGGCCTGGACAGGATCTTTATTTGTAGTGAAGGCCAGCAGGTCAGGGAAGCCCCTTCAGCATTTCAGCACGATGGTTCTTCCTCGCATAAAGCCATAAAGAAAATTCTGTAGAAGTATTTGAGTGTCCTGCACAGAGTCTTGACCTTAACCCCATCATCTTCAGAGATGAACTGAAATGCAAACTGCCAGCCACGCCTTGTCTCTCCACATGATTTAAGTAATGCTCATGTAAACAAACGAGTGCAACCCCTGGTAGTTAGGTTTTAAACCTTCCTAGAAAGTCCTCCAAGTATAGTGGGGTCTTTGAAAGCAGCTGATTAATAAGCTGTGATTTTGAATTTGTTATTTAACCTTTAAGATTTAAGGTTTAAGATGTGGTTTAGTGCAGCTGTGATTCGGTCTGCTCTGGATTTCTGCTCGAGTGTGATACTTGTTGGCAGATGTTCGACATGCAGCTGAGAAGAGAACTGACTTAAAGCACAAAATGGCATTCCTTGCAGTTATTGGCTGAGAAACAGACAGAAGATGACAGATTCATGCCATCATACTGACTCGTGAAATTCTGAATTGCGTTGTGTGGCTTATTTCCTGCTGTCTTTACATTTGTGAGTTAAATCATTTATGGCGACTTTCTTTAAAAATGTTTAAAGTGCCTTTTTGGAGAGGAAAGCAAGAACCAACAGATTACCTTACAGACTTATATACTTCTGACCTGAAATGTTATTTATTCATCTGTGGTTTTGATTGTTTTGATGTTTGTCATCCAGATTTGCAGAAATGTCTGCTTTCTCTTGAATACGATGCAGTGTCGATTTCCGAGAGCCTTTGGTTAACTAACTACGCAAGACTACTGAAAAAAGGCTGAAAGAGGACCTAATCATGTCATTCAGGTAACAGATAAAACACAGTGCTTATAAATCTGTTTCTGTCCTGGAACTTCTAGGTTGAAGAGGAGGAGGAGGAGGTAGAGGAGGAGGAGGAGGAGGAGGATGCTGTAGAAGTGGAAGAGGTGGAGATTGTTAATGTGATACAGTCGAAACCACCTCCAGTGATAGAGAAGATCTCAAGGAGGGAGGTGATGACTGAGCTGAAGGAGATACCAGAGCCAACAAAGCTGGACACACGTTACTTCGGCGAGCTGCTGGCTGATGTCTACAGGAAGAACTGCGACATCCACTCCTACATCTACGAGCATGTGTCCAAGATCCGTGGACAGTAAGTAAACAATAGGCATTTAAGTTCACATCCACATTGGCGTACACACAAGATTATTATTGATCTACTAGTACCGCAGGATGTGACAGAATGTTTCTCAATACTGTAGGAATACTGTAGAGATGGAAGAAAATAATTCTATTAGAGAGAGAGGTTTGAATATAACTGGGTATCATCTGCATAGCAGTTCAACTATATGCAGTGTTTTGTAATAAAATAGCCTAAGGGAAGAGTCTATAAAGAACAAAAAAGATATATGAAAACTTTCATAATTTGACGTTAAATCCAAGCTTACATTTTATTTTAATTTTATTTTCAGCATTTGAACCTCTATTGGGAGTCCACCTCTTCCACTTTGAGTCCTTTAAGTGCCTGCTTAGTGTGATTTATGACTGAGAGGATAATTTTATCAAAGTTTTATTTATCTCAAAATTGGTTTTGTGTTGCAAAAAGTACTGCCACTTCACTGATATATCAGTATAGGACCTCAGAAAATCTTATATAAAGGCAGATGCAGGAACTGCTTGAAAAGAATGTGTATGTTAAATAAAACCTTGGGTGAAAACAATCTCACACACAGCGTTTTTACTCCCTGTTTCATCTTCTTGTGCTGCTATTTCAGTACTGATGTGAAATGAGGACATCTATTGTCCGGTTCTCAGACATTCTCTGCAACATTTATAGTGCAGAATGCAAAGCTGGCCATGACCAAGTCAAAACACGAAGCTTTTATTTTGTGTGATATGCATTTTAAAAAAAAGTTTGAACTGAGAGGTATCTATTTATTTATTTTTAAGGGGAAATTTCAAATATATTATTTTGGAATAAGTAAAGTACCAGGGGGAATTTGTATGTATAACATGTGGGTTTCAATAGTGAACTAAACTATAGCTAGATGAACAGATGTAGGCTTTAAAAGTTTATACTGTATTTAAGTGGCTTGTTTTATTTAAAAGTGATAGAACCACAAAGTACACCAAATAGACACATAATGTTAATAAAAGAAATAAAAGTCAGACCAGTGCAAGAAAGAGCCACTAACCTGGTCCTTATAGCCACACAAAATAGCCTTTTGTAAAAAATAAATCTTCAATTTCTACCAAATTTATGGAGTTTAGCACAACTGAGCAACATCTGTGTCATGCTTTGGTTAAAATACCCAATGCGTCATGGTCCACTGCATTAGAGGGAGGTGTCTTTTCAAACCATTATGGAGCTATTCACCTCCACATTATGACGAAACCTTTGTATCCTGAGGGGAGAGGCCTCCGTGATGACTCCAGTCAATAGGGGCATGAAGGCCAACTCAATGCTCTGACCTTCAGATCTCAACCTCATGGAAAAACCTATGGGAGATCTTGTATTGACGCCTGCAAGATCTCCAACACCATCATCAAAAAACAATCTTTTAATGGAAGAACTGTTTTCATTGCTCAAGTGAACTTTGAGGGATCAGAACAATCATGACAATGTCAAATGAACGCCCAGCAGCATACAGTTCTCAAACCTGATTTTATGTTGGATTTTTCTTTAACGTCGCACCTTTCTGTCTGTGCACAGAAAGCTAAGATGTTATAAGCATACATCGTTTTGACTTGGACCGCTGTACACCATTTAGATAAGCTGTGTGAGATTGTCATGGAGACAGACACTGGGTTTGGCAGCTTGGATTAGTTTCATCTGCAGCATGCTCGAACAGGTTAAAGGCGAGTTTCGGGTTGGTTTCTCTCCCTCGTAACTCCTGCAGTTTCTCGTTTCTGGTCTTCTTACAGTAGCTCGCAGTTCCTCCTCAAACTCCCAGTTGGAGTCACGCAGCTCCTCTGGTGAAGTTAATGTTTTAGTACACATCAACTTAAAAGCACATTCACATATCCACACACCCAGCATGTCGCTCCCCATTTTATAATCGATATACTAAAGACAGAGATGAACCACAGTACTGGATCTATACAGCGTGTGAGCATCTCTTTGCAGCTGCTGTGGGAGAAGCTCTTCAGACAAAAGAACTGTGGTGATCAGCGTCACCTCCAAACTGTGTGATTACTGTCATTTGTGAGAGATTCGGTGCAGGGGTGCAGATGACTTTGGACATGAGCGTGTGTTATCCTGATGAGTTGGAGTTTTGCAGGACGTGGTTTACATTGAAGAAACAGGAAAACATTTTTGATTCAGATTGGAAACTCGATAATAAGATTCTGCCTGTCGTGTTTGAGCTGTGCAAGAGTGATAATAGCATTCTGGGTCACATGTTGTGGAAGTTCCTTTCTGTGGATTCTGCAGTTGTAGATTTAAGAGTTGTTTTTTTTTTTTTTATTGTGTATATAGCTGTACACATGTTGTCTGTGAATCATAAGGAGCGCCTGCACAGTAAGTACAGCTGAAAACGTAACCTGGTACAGTGTGTGTATTTTGAATGGTACCTGCTGATTTTGCATATGACAGTATGTTCACCCAGTCACCGATTCAAAGCTCTGCGTGTTAGTACAGGAAACCTGGGTAAGGAAAAAGGATGATGACATGAACTGTGGGTCAGGTTTGCTAAAAAGACCAATGGGAGTGAAATGTGGCTCCATTAAGTTAACACCCAGTTGATTCATGAGGTGTGGTTGAATAAGAGGGTAGCCATAACTTCCTGCCAACCACCTACAGTATGACATGTCTCTAAATCACTGAGCACAGATGTACTTACTTGTTCCACACTATTGCACGTGCACTGCCTCACAGTCCAGCCTAAGCAATTAGGCTGAAATAAATATCACGCTGACAAGTCTGTGGAGATTCAGAATGTTTTCATATAATCAAGAAATGTTTCCACGAAAAGCTGAAAACCCCTGATGGTATCTTTGAGGACACACAGGAAAACACATTAACTTATCCACACATTAGTAGAAAAGCAGGGACTGTCACAGCACCAGGAAGTGATCCCAGCTTCATGTGACCTTAAATATGGCTGCTTCCTATGGTGCCTAATCTCAGTATGGACCTAAATTTTGTTTTTCAACCCTAAAATAAGTTTGTGCACCAAAAGGAGCCCAAATCTTTGATGCATTTTTAGAGATCAACAGGTTTTTGTCCAGATAATGTCATAAAACACGCCTAGCGGAGCTCTTTCCAGTCACGCTGTTTTACTCATCGTTTTCCCTTGCTTTGTGTTCCAGGAAACACCAGATGGATTTGGGAAAAGATTTCATGGTGAGAAACAATCTTCCATCACGCAAATATCTGATAAGCGAATGTGAGGAGGTCTGAGACACAACAACAAAATGAGTCACAAGCCTGAAACTAATCAGATTTCAGACATTTTCTGCAGAATATGAGAAAAAAACAAAACCCCAAAGTAAAATTGTTTTTGTCATTCTTTAACTTCCATGGGGTGATTTTATCCTGTGTGTGTTTTTGTGTGCAGGTGGATAAAGAGGAGGTGGAGGCTTTGATTCCCAAAGGAGCTACTGAACTGACCAAGCAACAAATGCGCTACCTGCTACAGGTGAGTGAGAGGCAGAAAGACGCCAATACTACACAAGTTTAATTAATAACACATTTTGCTGAGATTATGATCCCACAAAGTCACCTGAGGATGCCTGGTCTTGTCTGAGCTGAGAAGCTAAGCAGTGTCAGACTTGGATAGATGGGAGCCCACCTGGGATTCCTCCAGCTGTCCCAGTTAACCACATGTCTTAGTTAATTATAGGCTGAATTCCAGACTTCCTCTTATTTAAAAGGTTCCTGAAAGAGTAGCTGTAAAACAGCTGGGTGATCATTTGCAGAGGAATTGTCTGCCTGAAGAGTTTCAGTCAGATTTCAGAAGTCATCATAGTATTGAAACACTAGTGAAGGTTAGATTGATCTTCTCATGGCCTCTGACAGTGGATTCAGCTCTGTATCTATCCTGTTAGACCTTAGTGAAGCGTTCAGTACTGTCAGTCATAATATGTTAATGCAGAGACTGTAATACACTGTTGCTATTAAAGGAAATAGTTTGAATTGTATCACATGTAAATGGGGAGTCTTGTTCATACTCACTACTCTCTGAGATTATAAAGACACAAATGTATTCCTCCTGATGATGAACTTAGGACACAAAATCATATCCAGACATGATGATTAACAAGGTCAAATTTAGTTACAATTTGAAATTCTCTCTTTACCAGTGGCATCTGTGGTGGGCCGCCTAAAACAGCCTGAATATGTGTTTTTTAAATAATATTTATAACTGAAAACCACTGAGCTTCACATCTTTGCCTTTTTCTGTCCCCTCTCTGGTGTTACCTTCTCCGTGTTTGTGCGTCAGACTCGTCTCACTGCAGATAAGAGCATGCGTCTGCTGCTGTCCACCTTCAACAGTTTGAGAGAGGAGCTCCTGCACATGTCTGAGGACCTGCGGGTAAGAAGGACAAACACTTTAGACAAGTCCCAGCTCAGGCACAATAACTCAGACACTGTCCTCTGCAGCACAGTGCTTGGTACCTGGATAAAAAGTAGGGTGTATCGGCTGTTGTGTCTTCTTGGAATCTTGGAGAGAAACTGGAGCCGCTAGTCTGACTCTGCGGTGACAGCAAAAGAAAATAAGGAACTGTGGTAACAAACACAAACAGCAGCATAAATCAAAGCTGTCAGATCATCTTTAAGCAACTGAGAAAACTCCAGTACATGACAACAAACAAGCAAACATCTCCTAAAAAAGAAAGTCAAAGAAAAAAGCCCAACACTTTATCATATTGTCGGGGAATAAATATACTGGTACATTCAATATGTTTCTACATTAAACATTTAAATTTTAGTATTAAAGGGTTTAAGGTCAGGGGTGTAAATATGACAGGAACGTCAACACCTCTTGGTTCTGCCATGTCCACTTGAACCTATTTGATCAATAAAGACCTCAGTGTAACACCAGCACTGGGGATATGTCAGTGGGTGTGGTTCCATAAGCAACATTCAGATCTTTACAGCAGCGTCTGTCAGGTTAGAACAGTATGCGCCTAAAGGCTTCACACACACTATATGAGCTTTTTCACAGGGGTGCGAGTTAGTTACATAGTTTCAATTAGACAGGCACGCACAGGACACCAGAAAGATAGTATCAAATCGTTAATGAGGTGTGGTGAGTCACATTCACTGTGCTTACATTTCTGAAGAAAAACAATGAACATTTTAAACTGACAAGGAAGCAAAAATGCAAATGTGTGTTTTCTCCGACAACAAGCCCGGTGTAATCAAAGTCACTGTAAAAACAGACTGCCGTCTAATCGAAGTCCAGAAGCAAAGAAGAAGGCATGTCAGTGATCATGAAGTATATGATTATTGGTGCTAAAGCTGTGATATGTCTGTGTGATATTACAGCGTCTGGAGAGTGAGAAGGAATCTTTGGAGAGAGATCTGAGTTTCAAAGCAGACCAGGCTCGGCAGTACGACTCCCTCCTGGAGACCGTCCGCGAAAACAACAGACAGCTCCAGGTACTCTATATGTGTCTGTGTGTTAGTGTGTGTGTCAAGTTTTCATGTACAAAATTAGCTTCTCCAAATTGTGCTTGGAGAAACCACCGTTTTGATGGTGCTGAGTAACGTTTATTTGGTTTGTTTCATATTACCAACAGAAAGCAAATGAAAACCAATGAAAACACTGGAGGGGAAAAGAGTCAGTTTAATTTCAGTACAGGTTCTTTGAATGTTAGTAGGGCTGTGTGATACGACCAAAATCTCATATCCCGATATAAACATTTCGCATCCCAATAACGATATATATCGCAAAGTAGTGCATTTTGTGTAAATTCTGTGAATCTCAGGCAACTCGACTTGTGTGAAGTGTTTTCAGATGGGCATCGTACCTGGAGTGTTACTTCATGTTTTTATTTGAGGTAATGTGTTCAATGCATATTCTAAAATTTGATGTTTCAGAATAATGTATATCATTTCAGTTTATTTTGAAAAGTCTCAACAGGATCTTGAGCTTTATTGTGAAAGGGTTATGTGGAAAATAAACAAGCGGACCCACACGACGGTTTTACCGTTGTTGTTGCTAACGAACCGACGCGTAAAAACAGTCGCTTGTCCGTCCATAGTGTGGTTATTTTAAATATAAGAGAAAGAGAGAACTTTAAGAAATGAATATAGCCACTACAGCTAGCATCAAAACCATGAAAAATATTGCCGTAAACCGTTTATTTTGCGACACCACGAAACAAACGTCATCCGATATATATCGTCATATCGAACAGCCCTAAATGTTAGTGTCTGTTACAATAACATATGTCTCAAGGCGGTTTATATTCTACAGTAAAGATTGTAGGTTAGTAGAGACAGAACCCGAGCTATCAGACAATCCCCCCGGAACAAGCATGGCAGGGGTTTGGAAGAGGAGACCTGCAGGCAGAACCAGGCTGAGGGACAGGCTGGCACTGCAGTATGCAATGGACCAATGAGAGGATAACAAAATTACTTTAAACAGCCAGAAATATTAAGATTTTCAGTGTCGGGGGTTTCTTTTAGTGGCCTCTTCCTGGTTAGCAGGTAGAACTTCAAAGTGGTTACCCAAGGCTAAAAAAATGTTTTCCTTTTGTAAACTGTATAATTAGGTGTCTACACCAGAACAAGCTACTGTAGTTTACCAAAGTGCATGCAAACCCGTCTGTGTCAGGATACTTGTCAGTCAAAGTGCCCATAACTCCAGTATCCAAATGTAAAATTCACCACTATACTGTTGGCATCCAGCGGCGGGGGATCACACGCCAGTGTACTCCTGGTGCCTGTTCCATGGATAAGTGGGGAGGGTTAAATGTTTGTGTTAAATCAAATGTGCTGATCATCAAGAATGAGTTACTGGAAATGGGAGAAAATGTGCTACTGTTGGGTGAAGACAGAGGAGGAAAGACAGGTGTGTGAATGTGAGATTAGCGACCCTAAATGTAGGGACTGTGAGTAGTAAAGGGAGAGCGCTGGTTGAAATGATGGAGAGAAGAAACGTAGATATATTGTGGAGACCAGGTGGAGGGGAGGTGGATTCAAACTGTTCTCTTCAAACTGTTTTTTTTTAGGTGCACCAGCACAAAAGTTAGATGCACCTGAGAGGTTGATGGCTCTGTGTCAGAGCCCTGGCTATGAATTTTGGACAGATCAGGTCTTAACTTAACGAAAAATCAATCGTTCTTTTTATCTTTTCTCATCACCCACAGCTACATCCACTTCTATCGGGCCTAGGCTACTCATCTCCCTCTATCCGCCTGCACTTTCAAATGTACACACAATATAATATCTGGACCACGGCCAATCAGACAGGTCCTGCCCTTGACTATCTCTGATTGGTTTAGGCCGCGATATGGGCATAATGTGTGTCTTGTTGACCACACGGAGACTTCCAGAGTTGCGGAGACTTTCTTTTTTTTTTTTTACTCAAACGGCTGGTCGCACCCTAGGATGTTTTTTAGTCGCACCACTGAGAAATTAGGTCGTATCGCACTCTAGAGCACTGCAAGGAGAGAAATGTGGAAGGACACATTGCGGTTGTTAAGAGTGACATTTCCACTAGTACAAACAAACTAAACAAAACATGAACTTTATGTATTATCACAACAACATGAAAATTGCCAGAAAAAAAAGGCGGTCCCATTTTTTTCGTGCGTGCCGACTATGAAAACAGAATTCCAGAAATCCGGAGTTTTTTGGAGGCATCGTTGCAAAGACAACAGAGATCTGTGAACTGTTTTGCCTTCAAGCGTGGGCAGGACTCAGTTGCACTCTGTCTTCATAAACTGTATTACATTGCAGTCACTGGCCAGCGCTATTGTGTAAGTTTAGGTTAAAAATGAGGAAAACCTGAACAACTCAGCTAGTCAATTATACATTTTTTTTATCTTTGAAAATGTGTGTTGCTTCTGTGAGTCCATCTGCATGTGTTCATGTATCCGAGAAGAAGAAATGTAAGTAGCTTTGCTACTTTTGCTTGTCAGTACGTCTAACAAGGCAATCCTTTATTTGGAATGAGGACGCGCAAGATGTTTGTAATGATTCCTGAGTACAGATTACTGCATGTGCACAAATAGGAGGTCAAAGTTGAGGCGAGAATCTGACCTTCAGTTTGACAAATGAAGGTCAGATTCGACACAGCCGGGTACTGCAGTTTCTGAGTGTGTTGGATTCGGGCGTCTACATACGTGTAGCATCTGTGTGTGTCGTCTTTCTGCAGCTGTCTCTGAAGGAATCCCAGACCGCCCAGCGTTCACTGGAGAGCCGGATCATGAGCAAACAAAGTAACGACTCGAATCGTGACTTCAAGATAAAAGAGATGGAAGCAAGAATGAAAGCAATGGAGAACGAGAACAAGATGCTCCGACAGAAGGTAAAGCATCTCATTCTGCATATGCTTTCTTTCCCCTTCATGAGAGACATCTCTTTAAATAAAGCTGTTGTCCAGTTACTTAGGAAAATGTGTTTGACATTCCTGTCAATAATCTTTTGTTTTGTCTGTCCCTCGCATCAGCTGTCTGGACAAGGCAGCAGCTCCACGTTTCAGATCAAAACAGAGGAATTATCACGTCAGTACAATGAGCAGCTCAGCTCCTTGACCCGAGAAAAAGATCGGGAGATCGAGAGGCTGAGGGTAAGAATGACAGGAAGAACTAGATTCTCATCAAAATGGAAAAAAAAACCCACAAATAGACCACAGAATTTTGGTTTTCAGATAGGTAAGTGGTGAGCTACAGAAGTTGCACACAAGTTGATTAGTATCCAAAGATCCGCCTGCCTAATATTGTATTGGTCCCCGTTTTGCTGCCCAGACAGCCCTGACTCATCGAGGCATGGACTTCACTAGACCCTTGAAGGTGTGCTGTGGTATCTGGCACAAAGGTGTTAGCATCAGAGCCTTATGTAAGTTGCGAGGTGGGGCCTCCATGGATCAGATGTGTTATTCATCGCACAGATGCTCAATTGAAATGAGATCTGGGGAATTTGGAGGCTCATCGTTGTGCTCCTCAAACCGTTCCTGAACCATTTTTACTCTGTGGCAGGCCACATTATCCTGCTACGAGAGCTCCCAGCCATCGGGGAATACTGTTTCCATAAAAGGGTGACGTGGTCTGCAACAATGCTTACGTATGTAGTATGTGTCAAAGTACCATCCACATGGATAGCAGGACCCAAGGTTTAACAGCACAACATTGCCCACAGTATCACACTCCGGTTTTCTCCGGTTTGCCTGCTTCACATAGTGCATCCTGGTACCAGGTGTTTCCCAGGTGAGTGATGTACCTGGCCATTCACATGATGTAAATGAAAACATGATTAATCAGACCAGGACACCTTCTTCCATTGCTCGGGGTCCAGTTGTAATGCTCACATGCCAATTGTTAGCACTTTCAGCAGTGCACAGGAGTTAACATGGGCACCCTGAGTGGTCTGCAGCTATGCATTCTGGTATGCAACAAACCGTGATGCACTGTGTATTCTGACCCCTTTCTATCAGAACCAGCATTCAATTCTTCAGCAGTTTGAGCTACAGTAGCTCGTCTGTTGGTTCAGGCCCTGCAGGCCATCCTTTACTCCCGACGTGCATCAGTGAGCCCTGATGCTGGTTCACCACTGTTCCATCTTTGGACCACTTTTGATAGATACTGACAGCTGCAGACTGGAAACACCACACCAGAGCTTAAAGCAAGAGTCAGACTCACTCAAATCCTTACACTTGCCTATTTCTCCTTCTTCTAACACGTCAGGTTGGAGGACAAACTCTTCACTTGCTCCCTCATATATCCCACCCACTAACAGGCGCCATAATATAGAGATAATAATTATTTGCTGCTTAGAAGTCTTACCTAAGAACATATGAACAGGACCTGAAGTTTATTAGATGATAACCAGCATTGTTTAACCACAAGAACATTGAGTAAAATATGGTGTGCTGAAGAGAAACTATGAAATAATCCTTAATTTTAGATGGCGGTGCATATTGTAAAGCCCCTAGCCAAAAACATAAACATATATCTTCTAACATGCTGCCAGTCGTAGGCTTGCCTAAACACCTCTTTTCCTGGTTTGCTCTCCTTGTCTTACTCTAATCTCGACAGACCCAGATAACAAGAATTCAGACAGAGGTCACCACTGACAGGTCATCCTCAGACAAGAGTCTTCAACTGAAGATCACAGAGCTTCTCACCATGTTGGAGCAGCAGAAGACCACCATCTCCAAACAGGAGGAGGTCTGCAACACACAACACATCAACACTGTTTAATTTTGTGCCAGTCAAAGACGAAGACTTTTATCATGAAGATGAGATATCAAAAGGATGAGCCGAGACAAAGCGACACTCTCTGATTCAAGAGACTGAATAGAATCAGCTGGATATGATATAAAAATAGCTTTTTATCAAAAGGATTTTCAGTTTGTTTTTTAACTAATCTGTTAAATCTAAAATACAGATCAAATATGAATTATATCTGGAGACCGGCTGTGATGAAAAGCAGATCAACAGGTTTGTAACGATGGACTAAAACAAAGATGAGTGGGTAGAGCTGCCTGTGTCTAACTTTGAGTTCAAATAGCCCCGCCTCTAATTTCCACCCTCTCACAGTTGTTAATGAGAGGGAAAACCTACAGAAATAACTTTTTTCTGGACCTGAGCCTGTAGAAGCCTCTGGGATGGAGATGGAGTCAGTTTAGCAGCCTCAAGTGGCCATTTGAGGTACTGCAAAGCCATCCAGCTTCAATATCGAAGTTTAATAGTGAGATCTGCAGATGTGGAAGCAGTCTGATCAGATATCTCTAGGTAGAAATATGTAGGTAGATAGGCTTTTTATAGGTAGATTATAAACTGATAGTTTAGGTCATTATTTTACCGTCTACCACTTTTCACACCTGAAAAAAAGGGTAACTTGTGAAACTAACCTGTGAGATCGTCCGACTCTTTCTGTTTACTGGTCTCTGTCTTTCCAGTTAAAACTCGTATGGATTCAATTATGTGCAAAAGTTATTTTAGTAAAACACAATTTTCCTGTAACACAGTCAGACTTACTACACTTTGGGTTAACAACAGATTTGTCTTCAGTCACGCAGAAACAAACGGAATGAAATGCCATAAATGTAGAAAACAAAGTCGGCACCTTTCAGGTCCAACTGCATTCTTCTGACTGAAAGACGATGGCAGTTAATTTAACCCCAGGGGCATTTGATTACCTCAGGTGGCTCGCCTCATGTACCAGTGCAATGCTTTTTAATTAAAATGGCACAGACTGCAGGAGAGTCATTTGCTGTAATATTAACAGTAAAAAAGACGGGAAATTCCATACCATGTGTCATTACTCAAGTTCCATTTTACTGAGACACATTTAAAAAGTTACCTAACTGAATGCAGAGTGACTGGTATGTGTGTTAGCTCTCTGTATGAAGCACAATGTGCTGGTTAACTGATGGCTTCTTGTGGCCTTCAGGAGATCAGAAGGCTGATGCAGGAGAGGAACAGCAGCTCCAACAACGTCACTAAGACCATCATCACCAAAAGGTACGAAATAACTCTGACAGATCGCTTCCAGGCAAGATAACTTAATATTAAGTTAACTTATGTTAACTGACCCATAACTCTGCTGATTCCACTGACTGACTTCTTGCTAGCTCATGCTGAAAAAGCTTTGAAGCAACATGACTCCATGTAGGAATAACCCAGCAACCAGGGTCAAAGCCTGCCGTTATCTTCCCGGGTCTTTGAACGGTCTGCACCTTCTGGATAAGGCAGTTCATTAAATAAGACACTGAAAGAGACCCATTTGGACACACAGTAAAAGAATCGGATTTATCTTAAGTGGAATGAGATGAAAACCAAACCTTTAGTTTGGTAACTAACTAACTAACTATGTAACTAACTAACAGCCTTTAGTCTTGATTTGTAATCACAAAGTTAACAGCAGTACTTATACAGCTCGCCAGTGTGGCTCTTCTTAACAGTGAATAACGTGATTATGGAACGTGTTGTTTGGCTGAAGAGACAAAGAAAAAGGAGAAAAACACAACAGAGCAAATATTGTGTTTCAGGGAGATTTTTTTTTAGCTGCCACCTGTTACATTTTCTAAAAGATAAGTGACAGTTGAATCACGTGAATGCAGCATATACAGACAAACTCTCACAGTAACAACTGTAACTGTGTAATTTCTGAATGTGCGTTTGCAGGTACAGGAACCAGTACCCGATCCTTGGGCTGCTCAGCGATGATTACCAGGTCACCTCACCTATCAAAGAAGACAAGACCATCGTCATCGAGAGAACTGGACAGATGATCAAACAGGTAAAAACGGGAGGTGAGAGTGAACAGGTCACTTTCACTGAGTCGCTCTACACGCCACACTGATTTAATGACCGACAGCGGTGCACCGTGGGGGAGCACTTCTTTCTGTACGCACACCTGCATTCTAAAAATATTGTGTTTTTTTTTAACAAAACCTACAAATGGTGCTTACTTTCTCTAATTTACATGTCTGTGTTTATAATTAGACCTGGTTTGAAATGAGTTTCCGAGAGAAAAACTGACAAACTGCACAAAATTTAAAGACTTTTGTGTGACTTTAAGTTAATTTTTAAGATTTACAACTTGATGCAAACAAAAAACTGGCAAAGGTGATTATAAACTAATAAAACAATCCAAATGTGGGCCTACAGTTAGATTTTATATCAATTGACTGTCAAACAGCTTCATTACATGTGGAACAAAGTATATCATCATTGTCCAGTTTTAAGTGATAAATAGAATTTTAAAAAGGGGGAAATCTGCTTTAAAGGGCATTTAATGGTGCAAAACTCTGAGTTTCTTTGACGCATAATGTCAAATCCTAAAAGAGTTCAAGTGAATCACTGTTGATTATAAAAGAATTAATAAATATAAAAACTGCACATTTTTTGTGTGCTGTGAAAGGAAGACATCTTTTACTGTTTTTATTGACCTACTGTTCGAAGGTATGAGTGCACGTTTTCAGCTAAACAGTAAAGCCTTGATTATACTTTCTGTGTCTGCACGTGCCAATTTCTTCGTGACTACATGGACTTGTCAAGTCCTTCTGCTTAGACCACTGATTATTTTTACACCAGTGTTTAAAATATCTGTCACATGTCTGCAGGATGGATAAAGGAGATATAGGGAAACAGATACTTTATGATGGACATTCCACGAGTTGGGTGAGATTAGAGAGACTGTTGACAGACAGACAGACAGACAGACAGACAGACAGACAGACAGACAGACAGACAGACAGACAGACAGACAGACAGAGTATAATCAAGGCTTCAGTCGCTATTATAAGGCACATTTTTACACAAAGTACTGACCAAAAATATTACTTGTTGCAATTTTTTGATGCAGAAGACAAAACACAAATGACATAATTATAGTGTAATGTGTTCTTACGTTTTCTTATTTGTTCTCATTTTGTGATTGCTGCTAAATATTTTCCTTACTTCCAAAATGAAACAAAAAAATCACATTTTTAAACAACACAAATGGGCGTTCAGGATATATTATCAGAGTTATCGATACAATACAGAAGTGACTGTCAACTAAACTAATACGTATGTTTCAATATGTATGTTTTTTAATTATAAATTTAACATTTCTGATTATGAATTGTAACATTACCAAAGGACTGCAAAATACTTTATAAGTAATCTACTGTGAATGAATGTGATAGCCGGGACCGCGGTCGTGAAAAGCTCGCCGTTCATATTGTGTAACCTGTTTTCTGTGTATCTTCTCCATTAAACAAGTGAAGCGTTTGCATATCTAAACTTAATTATAACAGCTCTACCTGTTTTTTTATTTTGAAACAGGAAATCATTACAACCCCTTAAAGACACACTGCTTCTCTCCGACAGGAATGAACAATGACCAACCAGAAGATCCAGATGTCACCCCTGTTCCCCCGCATGCTCCTCCCCCTCCCCTCAGGGCTCCCAGGGATGGTGGTGGTTGAAATCCCCTTCTTTGCCCCTAAATTTGGGATCTTTGCTTTGACCAAATTGGGATTGTTTGGGGTGACAATTATTTCAAAGTTGTTGTTTTTTTTTTCTTGTAACAAATAAAATGGGAATCAATAGTCCGCTAATCACAGGCCAAATCTGATCAGATGATTCTACAGCCAGTTATGGATTAAGGCACAGGTAAAAAGAGTCACGACAACTGGGAACACGGTGAGATTCGAGTTGAACAGTTCGACGTGGATGGACACTTCCTCTCTTTTCTCACCTTTATAATGTCATTCTGCTGGATTCACTAAATTTCACATTCGCTCTCTTATTTGATTTGATTCTGCACTTTAATACTGAAGCATTAACTGAATGCCTTATTAGCACATTTAATATAATGCACTCAATGGAATCACTAAACAAGTGATTCTGCAATATACTGCAATACAGTCATCTGTGATACCTCACAAAGAAGAATTAAAAAAAAAAAATTAAAACATTAAGAATCCTTATTAATTACATGATGACCTACAAATTTAAATGATTTCAGGCTTACTCTGATATACAAGAATATTCACAGGAGATTGCATTGTGATATATTGCTCTGTTGATAATTATCTGTCCCATCTCTACTTGGTTGGGGCGAGATAAGTTTGGATTTGGTTCCACGTGGATGTTTGTCTTCCCATGATTTCAAATTCTTGGATGAAAATAGTTCAACATGTTTCTAAGGAAATAATATTCTTATTTATTTCCCATTTTCTTTCTAAAGGAAGAGGATTGTTTGAAATATATATACTTTATATGCCGTCTGTTCAGTTTATTGGGCCTACCTGTGCAGCCTAATGCATCATAGTATAACATTCCTGTTTTTGTTCATTCTTTGAACTGGCTGCACTAGACAGATATACCTAATAAAGTGACTTCAGTATTCTTAACTGTGAACACTATAAATAAGCTTTTCTTGAAAAGCTCTCCTGACAGACGTTTGCAAATCTTTGCTTCTGTCTAAACACAAGAAGTAAAAGAAACTCTCTGTCAAATCTGCTAAATTACTTTTGAACTCACTAAATGATGAAAGATTGGATCAACGAGACAACAAATCTGCAGCTAACTGAAGGAAAACGTGCACCGCTGTGGAACCAAATGCTAAGTACCAAAGTGTCAGCCTCCAGTTGTCACCGATGTGTGATTTGCCAAGACTGGTACCATGTAGCATGTAGCATGTAGCATGCAATCCTCCTCAAAGCCACCACAGCCATTCTTGCCCAGGGGACGAGGAAGTGGATGCATTCCTATGATTGCTACTCTGCATGTAAATCTTTGTGTATATTTGTAAGCTGGGCATGCTCAGTATCTGATCTCTCCAGTGTGAGTGTGGAATAACCCCCCTCTGCGCTGTGGATTTGATGATCATTTAACAAATGTTCTTAACGGGTAGTTTGCTTTTGTTTAGTGCTAAGTGACTGTTTTTTTTGTTCAGTGCATTTTACTTTATTTGTAAGTTTCCTATGACTCACAGGTGAATGGGTTCACATGTAGCTTTCATGTGCGATCTCGGGTTCGGGGCGTGTGATGCCTCACATCCGTGGGAGAAAATGCAGGCTTGTTTGGACGCCTCTGGGTGTGAAGCATCACATTGGGCGGGAGGGAGGGTGGGAGGAGAATATAGCTGGGGGGGGGCGAGAAGATTTAAAGCACGATATTATCTAAACCTATGTCTGTTTCAGCTTTTTTTTCTACTCTTCTTACATAAAAGCGTGCTGAAGGCTTTGTGTCCACTGGGTGGCGCTCATACCCCTTTTCCACCGATGCAGGTGCCCAGTCTAGAGCCACTTCATGTGTTTCTACCAAGAAAAGACCGCCGCCCGTGCCAAAAAACCTGGCATCAGAACAGCACCATAAAATTTCCCGGCCCAGAGTTGGGCTCACTGACATCAGCGGTGTGGGAGGGGCTACCACAACAAAGTCACGAATGATTGGTAGATACAGTTTCTGGCCGCCATGATTTTCTTCCAATCGACCTTACCTCAACTCCCCAACACAACATAATCGGTCCTAAAACCTGTTGAATTGTGGGCTGAAGTCAGAACTGGCTCAACACTATTACTGGCACCAGTATCAGATGGTGTTAAAGAGGTATTGAAGGCACTGTAGCCTGCTTTACTGGCTCATCAGCAGCTTGTGGTTTACATGACTAAAACACTGAAACTACTGACATTAAACTGAGGCTGTGTGTTTGTTACTGAGCTTAAAAAAATCTGCAAATAGCTGAATGTTGGATGTTAATAAATTATATGAAAGGCAAAAGTATCTGCAGAACTCAAAAGAAATGTTTTGATTTTAAAGTAATTAAACAGTATTTGGATTAGATTACTTTTTTTCTGTTTTGAATTTATTTATTGCAAGCAGTTGTTTTTCAACATAATCTGACCCAAAATGATGAAAGCATAAAGAAGGTCCAGAAATAGTTAAAAATCAACCACCAATCCGTGATTCGTCTACCAAACCTGCTTTTTCCCATTTCATGCATAATATATGTTGTCGTTGATTTATATTCTAGTATATTGATGCTGATGATGGGGTATAAAATACAGTTAATGATTGTTTGTGACAGATATAGACAGCAGTGAAGTAATGGTGCAATGTGTAGCCCTTCCTTTACAGAACAGCACAGACCGGAAATAACGACAGTAGAAAGACGTGAGAGGCAAAAGTGGTCAGGACGCCTCGACCGGCAGCTTTATTTAAACGGTACAAGCAAAACAGCTTTCTCAACCATCACCAGTGAAAAAGTGACCTTTTGTAGAGCTATAGAGAAAAAAAAAGCATTTTCTTCTCTTTAATCTTTGTGCTTTGGCTCAAATACGACTTCTATTTTACAATCTACTGTACTGAAAACTGAAGTCACCGCTTTGAGTACCATTCAATAAATCAGTCTCTTGAATATGATGAAGGCAAGTTGATTAGCTGTGAGACACCCGTTTCCTTCATTCTGATACTTGACTTCTTGCTCATTTGGGTGCTGAGGTTCTCACATCTGTTCTGAGTTAGTTTGTGTGCTTCTGTGAGGGTCCAGCACACAAGAAATAACTGATGAGCTTCAGTTTGTATATTTTGAATGTTTTGAGACGATCATCAACCCCAAATGCTCCTAAGAAACTCCTAGCTGTTTTTCGTTGTAGTAAAATGCTCTGCAAAATAGGTTTTCTACTGATCAGTGAGGCCACCCCTGCATTAGAGCAGGGGTGGCCCAGTGTCCTGCAGGTTTTAGATCTCGCCCTGGGTCAGCACACCTGAATCAGATGATTAGTTCATTACCAGGCCTCTGGAGAACTTCAAGACATGCTGAGGAGGTCATTCAGCCATTGAAATCAGCTGTGTTGGATCAAGGACACATCTTAAACCTGCAGGACACCGGCCCTCGAGGCCTGGAGTTCCCCACCCCTGCTCTAGCGTGCGCAGGACTTGCAGCCTATAAACTTTACTACAGACTCTGACTACCATCGCTAATTTTGTTAATGGAAATCAGAGTTTTTGTGGAATCCAATGAACACTTAAAATCTCTATCATGTAATGAATCCAAACACCATTACATAGAGATGACAGAATTTCAGGTTATGGTATACTATTGCAGGCCGCAGCTCTGATTTATAGCCTACTGAAAAAACCGCAAAGCCTCCAACAGTGTCAACCACACTGCACAAACACTCCTTGCACCAAACAGCTGATTGACTTTACTGACTCTACTGACAGAAGAGTCGCCCAGTGGACACACAGCTGCATTTCTGCAGGACGCCTGTAAAAAACATTTTTGACTTTGTGGAACCTGAAGTGCCTTAATGTGTTTACCATGTTAGCAAGCTAATGTAAGGCCAGTAGCACCGATGGGCCTGTAAACCATCGTCATCTTCACATCACTGAGTTTAAATCTAGCAACACAGATCATTTTCAAACTTTCCGGTAACGTCTCTCCGATCGCCAAACGAGACGCCTTCATTTGCTTGCTATCCTGATTAAACCCTGCCTTTCTTTTCCAGTAGAGGATTATCTGATTGTGGAGCTAAACTAATTGGTTGTAGCTAATATGCAAAAAGACTAATGCATAAATATATTTTCGTGTGCAAACTGTTTTATTTTTTCATTCTGAGAGAATTTGCCTCAGTCCTCTTTCAGCTGAGACAGATTACGATTAAAATGAGTAATATATCTTTGAAGAAGTGCACTTGTGTTTTTACTTAAATTGAGATGCACGAAGCAACGAACGAAGCAATTATAAGATTATGGTCTTACTAAAGGGTCAGTTCACCCAAATGAAAGCACAGATGTCTGACTTCCCTCCGTCCCTCCGCTTGTGTGTTTCTGGATGTTTTAAAATCTATTCAGACTCCCTGTAACAAATAATCCAAGCCTGAAGCTCCACGTACTGGGTACTGGGTTGACAAACAGAATACAAGTCACTTAAACTGGTTTAAAGTCTATAATGACAAAGGAAAAAGCATCTCTTTTTACTTTAAGCCCTTAAAGTAGTTTTTTTTGTGCCCTTTTACCTCTTACAGGGTATAACAAAGTCTAAAGCAACTGTATTAGTACTCATCTCAAAGTCCCACAAGGCTGCTAGTCTAAGAATGTTCAGCAGGGGGAGCCAGCTCCCCTGAGAAGCCGCCTCTCCACTTGGGGTCAATGAGTGGAGCTGATGGAGCAGAGAGACAGAGAATGAGGTCATGGCAGCTCTGTAGGGCTTGGCTCACTTGGCTGCTTGTCAACCATTTTGACTTCAGTCAGTGTTCTCAAAGCCCACATGGTCGCAGAAACCATCTCAGAGAGCAGTCATTACTGGGAAGTAAAAGATTACATCCAAACAGGATTAAAGCGATCAGCTACCAATAATCGGATTTTCTAGATTGTTTATTATTATCATCTGATTTTAGACTCTGAAAACATGTTAGTTAATGGGCAGAGCATTTATCTTTGATTTTGTTTGGGCAGAATAAAGAAACTTTTTTGGGGACTTTGGTTTCCCGTTTTGCTATAACTGTTTGTTAAGCACTTTATCCTGTCTATATTTATCTTTCTTTATCTTTTTCTCAGCTAATCTCCAAGCATGGATTTATATTCGCTGCAGCACTGCGAATATTATTTGTTCTGACTGATACTAAGGTTAGTTCTCTCCATGTTTCCTCTTTGCTCACTGACACATTTCTTGACTCAGTTATGCAGCTCTTTCCGTTTGGGCATTATGAATCAAATATGAGGAAATATATGGAAAAAGAGAAACAAATATGTTATCCAAACCTGTGTTCAGTCACAACAAGTTCATTCTCTTTAAAGTTATTTTAATGTGCACAGAAGAAAAGAACAGGAACTTTAATTTTGCTAAAACAAACATCGCTGGTTTAGGGGTCTGATTATATGCACAAACATAGCTAACAAATGAATAACCAGCTACCAATTAGCGTTTTTTGAATTAAATATACAGTAAAAATAAGAATTACATGTTAATAAACCAGAGATTTAAATGTGCATTTCATGCAAATCTTAAATATAATAAAGCCTAAATATAATTTTTACTTTATGGCCACAAAGTATGTGAAACTGTATTTACCTTTCTCTAATGCCTCTAACAAAACTGAGTTATTGTTAAAGGTTACATAAGCTTGTTTTCATACTTGGTTCATAGTATGACTTGGCAAAACATTCAGCAGCTTATTGATTTTTTTTTTTTATTAATTCATTTAAATGCATTGAGTAAATTCTCATTTATCCGTGCAAACTTAAACAGCTGGGCATTTAAACATCCAGCTGATTCAGAGCTACTAAATTTTCCAGTTTCCGTCAGCGATTCGCCTCATTGGAACAATATTGCTGAAAACAGGTGCTTATTAATTCTGGAGAAAATGCAAATAAGGTTGGTAAGAATGAATCACAACAGTGTCAGTTTGTTGTACACTGAAGTGTTCCTTATTGTATTTTAAATAGATGTTGATCTGCCACAACATCAAAACCACATGCCTAATGTCATGTGAATCTCCCTTGTGCTGCCAACCCCAGGGGTGGTCAATGGTGTTTGGAACGGAATGGATCCTTCATGTGGGTTGGAGGGTGGGCCTTGGGGCTTGTTTTAGTACATTCAGAGATGTGGGGAGTTCGGAGGCTGGGTCAATGTCTTGGACTCTTCATCGGGTTACCTTTGTCATTCCTGAGCATTTTTCACAATGTCAGGGCACATTGTCCTACTGGGGGAGGTCCTTAATGGCGGGGAATGCTGTAGCCATGTGGTGTGGGAGGGTGGGAGTAGTGGCGTCAGGATGCCAGGACCAAAGATTTCCAAGCAGAACATCAGTTTGTTACAAGATCATAAATGTTAGTCACTGATCAGTGACTTTTAATGTTATAGATGACTAATATGGGTTGTAATGTGAGTATATAGGGAATTTCTTGTAGTAAAATCATAAAAATTAAGACTGACAGAAAATTAAATCAAAACTCCTGTTTTAAAGTTCAACATTGCACTGACCCATCCATCCTCCCTGACCTCCGCTCTCCTCTAGTCCTAAAAAAGCCATTTCTGCCTCTCTTTTCCCCAATGTTGGCTTTTGCACAACGTAAACACCGTCCACCCCCTTGCATTTGCAAACTTATGTTTTTTTCTATGAAAATTTAATCACTAACAGAGAACCACATACCCCCACACACACACACACACACACACACACACACACACACACACACACACACACACACACACACACACACACACACACCATATCAAACTGCATTCTATCAAATTCAAGCTTATTCATCATGTACAAACACACACTCTCTCTCTCTCTCCCTCCCTCTCTGTAAACCCAATATCCTCTGAGGCCCGGGGGTTTTAGAGTGTAAAGGCAGTGGAGAGACAGGAAGAGAGTGACTGCATTATCCACATCAAAGAGCCAGTTATCAGCCATAATCAATGTTTTCCCATTACGCACTCCAGTCATCCTTTCCCTTTCACTCTCTCTCTCTCTAACCAGATCAATATGCTTTATTGGCATGAATGGATGAACCTTATGAATATTGGCAAATAATGGTGAATTAATCAGCAAGTTGCCAATACACAGGAGGAGGATGATGAATGTTTAAGACTAATTTGCGACTCTTTTGTAAGTTGTACTTTTGGCTGTGAAGTATAAATACCACATCTTCTGAGGGTCTTGAGGTGTAACGTTTCTTCTGAGACAACATCTGTGGTTGAGAGGGGTATGATGGTCAACCAACTTTGTTGACTCGCTTCAAATTGGCTGACTGTTAAGCAAAACCTTTGAGAGCAGTGGTTTTTCAGTGGGCCAGAGTTCCTCTTGCAGACCAGCCAGGAATTTGGACAGCTTTGATTCAGCTAAGTTTCAGTACACTAGCCATGTCAGAAGGGTCAGTGGCTCCCGTTACTGGTTGTTGGCCAGTATATGTAAATGGCTATGGCTTGGCAATCTTTGTGTAGGACCTTATTATTCCATAGATTCATAGTTGAGGAGGCACAATCCCACGGGTATTTCTGTGATAGTTGACACGTTTGTTGTCAAACCATTTTACTACAATCACCCTCCAGGAGACATATAAGCAAAAGAGCCTTTCTTCAATCACTTCTTTGCCTATCATCAAGGGAGGCCCACGGATGCAGCTTGATCACATAGGACATAAGGTTATTTGGCATCAGCAGACACTGGCCCACCAATAATGGTTGCCCAAAAAGAATGATCATATTTAGGTTCAGAGAAATGAGAACATGGATGTGGTAGTGGGTATCATAATGTCACCATTTGCCTGAGGATTTGCATTTTTATGTCCAAATATGCCGTATGTAGACATAAAAGATTATGACGTAGTAGTAGGTTATCACCTAACATTAGGAGTAAGCTTCATACTGGTGCATTACCCAAACACAAATACAATAACTAACTAATTGCCATAACCGAAGCACAGACGTCTTGGATAGTCTGTAGCACATAGCAAGACTATTTTCTCTTGTCATTCCCATCTCCTCAAACCGGTGGTGCCAAACCTGACTTTTGGGGTTTTCCTCTCTGATATTGTTGGATGTTTACCTCACAATCAAAAAGAGCCTTGTGGCAGCTGTTGTTGTAACACGGTCCTATAAATCAAACATTAAACATGGGAAATTTCTCACTTTTAAAGACAGCCTCAAGTGGGCAATGCAGGAAATTCAGCTTTTCTTGGATTAAAAATATATCAGTTTACAACTGTTTGTCGATACCATAGGTAAAAATGAATTAAACTAGAGTAAAAACATAACTGTAATCTCCTTCAAATTAGAAAAGGGAAAAAAATGTGGTTCTGCAATGATTTGGAAATAATTGTGACAAACACTGACCAGAGGTTACACTCTCAACCTCTGGGGAACCGTTTTTGACTGCAAGGCGATTGCAGAGGTCATCTGGTGGGAGGCAGTGGGCCGTGATTCTCCCAGACTGACTGCAGTCACTCTTAGACAGATTGGCTAAGCTTTGCAAACAACTGCTGTCTAATTTGTAAATGTATACAGATTGCCAACACATTGCAATCAACCTGAGTCAGTCTACACCATGATGAGTGCAACTTGTCTGCAACTCGTCTGCAGTGCATCTTTTTGCAATAGGATAACTGCCAAGTGGTGGTATTCCCGTACAAAAGCAACATTGTTGAGCATCTGTGTATTTTTACAGTTTACTCTGCGTCCTGCAGCAACTGTGTCCCTATTTGTGAAGAAATTTTGTTTCAAATTGTTGATTTTCTGACTGGAATCTGAACGTAAGTGAAACTGAATTGTTGTTTAATGTTTCTGCATACAGAGACAACAAACAAATTTAAAACAGATGGCAACAGATTTGCAATTTTTGCCTATTTATCAGTTAATCACTGTGTTATCCCAAACTAATTGCATGCAACTCCATCTTATTGCTGTTTTATTGCTGTCTTGATGCACCAAAGTCACTTTCAAGACAGCAGCTGCCTGCAAGTGGTTGCAGACCTCGTCTTCAAAGCAATCATTTTGAAAGTCAAGTTCACCGCACGCCATCGCAAAAATTATCTCCAACTGCAGTTTTCCCCAGTTTAACTGTAGCATTAAACATGGTACCAAATTAATGCTAGAGGAGACATTCTAGATCTACTGCCTTTAAACAAGAATATTACTGTAGTCTAGGATTTGTGTATGATTTAGTGGGTATTTGTTAGTTAGTTAAGCTAGATAGCTGTTTTTTCCCCACTCAATTGAAATGAAGGATGCTAAATTCACCAGTAATGATAGCAGCCATTATCACAAAAGTGATAGAAAAAGCTGTTATGAATATTGAGACTACATCATAAATGATGATGATAACAATAATTATAATTATATAACTACGAGTATGATAATTTTAGGATAAAGCAAATAAAAACAAGCCAAAAAAAAATCTTTTTTTGGTCATTTATCCATATTGACCTCTTTACTTCATACAACCAGGCCTATCGACCCCTCTCTTTGACTAACCAGGCATCATGTCTGGGGTCAGTGACCTACTGAAGCCCCCTGCTTGGCCGTGGGGTCGGGAAGTGCGTGCAAGTGTGTTGTGGGTACACGCTAAAATAACACATGATCACCAACCCCCTGCTTCCACACTGGGTCACAGCCAGGCATTTAAGTAGGGGGAAAGGCTGTAGCTCACAATGATGCAAATCACATTGCACTGCACTAAAAAGCACAGATTTATCGACCATGTAAATTTTTGCTATTATATTTCCATTGTTCCATTTCTGCAGTTTGATCATTTTCTTTTAATGACCTAACATGGTTTTATTTATATATTTGATCTATTTTCTGAATAAACAAGAGATTCTTGCTTTTACAGGGTTTACGTCACTCAGTAACTGTAGTCATATAGTACATACATGAAATAATCGCTTATATTCAAGATTCTTTATTTGTCACGTGGATAGTTATACAAGTACAACACACAGTGAGATGTGTCCTGATAGCTCCTCGACTGTGCAAAAAGAGAGAGAACATTATATACTCGTGTTTTCCTCACTCACTCAACACAGATCACTCAGATCTGGGTGGATATCCAGGTTGTGTGTCAGTCTGTGTGTCTTTCAGTTTTCCACAAGTCATGGCAGTCACCACTCTCCCTGCCTCACTCTCTGCCCGTGTCTCTCCACCCTGCCAGGAAAGTGTTGACAGCTCTCGTCTTTCATCCATTTGATGTAATTATGCTTCTCAATCCACATTTGAAACTCTCCATTCACATTTTATGTTGAGATTAAAGTCCACACAGTGTTCTCACACAGTTCTCAGCTTCCCACCATAAACTTAGATAAAGTCATGATTCCTAAAACGCCTTCCAAAAAATATCCTGAAAAAATTGTTTTCCTGTTTTTGAGCTAAATGAAACATTTGCATCTTATTTGTGACTCATTCTTGCATCCTCCAGCCACTGGGAATATTTGTGACACATTTTATGACAAGTAATAATTAAGCTAAATTGTGTATAGCCAAAAGAGGCTGTAAGCATAGAAAACTGGAAAGAAAAGTCATATAGTTTCAAATCTTGAACATAAAATGTAATTGTCACATGTTAAATACCACGTGTACGGTAGCTTTAACCAACAGAAACTTTCATGGTTGAAATATATAAAGCCTTCTAGTTCCTACAAAAATGATTTTGGTTTATAATGCCAAACTTCCCCTTCATCACAGGTAGTACATTTTTGTTTGGACACCTGCTCTGGGGAAGGTTTACAAGATAGTACTGAGACCTGCTGTGATGTGTGATTTGAACTTGGTGGTACCAACAAAAAAGACAGGATACCGAACTGGATGTGGCAGAGCTGAAGTACTAAGCTTTTCATTGGAAGTGACGATGATGGACAGGATTAGAAAGGAGTACATCAGAGGGTCAGCTCAGGTTGAGCAGTTTGGAGTCAAAGTTAGAGAGGCAAAGCTGAGATGGTTTGGACACCTGCAGAGGAGGGATAGTGGATATATTGGAAAAGGGATGACGAATATGTCAGATGGAGGAAAAGAGGAAGACCGCAGAGGAGGTTAATGGATGTAGTGAAGGGAAACATGCAGACTGCTGGTTTGACAGAAGAAGATGCTAGATATAGGGTGAGATGGACTTAGATGACCGACTGTGCTCCCCTAAAGAAAGCAGCCCAAAGAAGAAGAAGACAACACATGTTAAAATTGTATTAAGGCTTAAAGTTATTTTTAATTAGAGGAGTGGGCACTCTGAATGACAAATGAGTGCAGCTTTGTCTTGTTCAGAGCTCAGTTGGTCTTCCACTGAGAAGTTAATTGTGTAATTTTCCACTTAAAGAGCATTTTGTTCAAAAACTCTTTTTGCTAGCCAAAACTTTTTGTTCCATTTAATATCACGCAGAAAATTTCCTACAGAAAATTCTCATAAACCACGTACAAGATACAAATTCTGGGTGTAAAAAGCTGAATTCTTCATAATGACGAGGAGAGGGCAACAAGAAGTCGGGTTGTATTGAAGCCTATAGGAAAATGAGCATAGTGCTATTATGATTTATAACCACAGTTAACAACATTGTGCTTATTTTGTAAATTGTTACCCTATTTTAAAACATCTATGATAAAGCAGTGTTTTCTATAGGGCAGGCCAACCCTGTGATTACTGAGTCGTTTCAGCCTTTGCTTGTCACATCCCGTTTTTAAAATGGCAATTAAAATTAGTCCATATCAACACTCCTCAAGAGTGACAAGAGCACAATGGTGAAATGCAAACGGTGTCCAGGACAACAAGAGCTACATCATACTGCTAACACAGCTTGTGCTCTTTGCAAGCATCTGCATGGCCGACATGCTAAAGCAAAGCTAGCTAAGAACCCAGAATGATGTTAAAGCTCAATGAATGCTCAGCTCAGCAGTCAGACCCTGAGCTTCATCAGGTAACAAAGACACTGATGACCTGTTCATGTTTCTCACCTAAGAATCATTATGTCAGTCCCTTTGAAGCCAGCTAAAGCTTTCTGCTGGTTTTCAACTTTGCTTTGTGTTCATACATAAAAACTAACGATTGTGTGCGTGCGTCCTCATTAGAAGCAGGATTTGTGTGTGGTGCTGTAGCCTGAGGTTTAAATTGTTAACCGGTAATTATGTGAAAATGTTTTTCAGGTTATATTATCCCAAAGTAATGTAGCATGTAGTGCAGCGAATTACTCTCTCGAGTGAGTAATTAAATAACTCGATACATGACTTTTTTCTGAGAAACAACCCCAACGCTGGTCACAAAGGGTTTCAGTAGAAAATGGCAAAGGATAAAATGCCAGTGCGCACACAGCGATTGGCATCACAATGGCTTCATTCATCTTTTAAATGCAGTCTGTGATTTTGATTAAAGCAGTGGGCAAGCGCACCAAAACTTCCATTTCAATCATCCCAGCATCATGGCCAAATTATTCCTTTAATATTTGTCATGTGGGACAAACTTCTTATTCCATCCCCATCAATCGTAATTACTAGAAAATTTAAAATAAAGTTTTGATTGACTCTGCTGGTCATTCAAGGTGGCAAAACTAGCCTACTGAAAGCTTATTAATGACAAATCATTTGATTCTTTTTTTATGCATATTTGGGCTTCATATTATAAGTCATATTTCTGTCAGTCTGATTGTGAGTGGAATGAAAGGTGGACTCAGTGACCTGCAGTGTGCTGCCACATAATTGAGTAACACTGTAAGTGATACGGTAGGTTGGGAGCCTATAGAAAACCCCCTCCCTATCTCCTTTTTCTCTCTTGATCTTTTAATGTCTCAGCTCTGGTTTGTCTCACTTAATTCTATCTTCCCATCTCCTAATCCATCCATCAGTGTCTGTTTGTCTCTCACAGACACACACACCCTCTTCTCCCTTCCTTGACTTGCATCACATCGTTTCTCCTTGCAACTCATTTTCACTTTCATCATCCTTTCTTTCTTTCCTTCTCCCTTGATGAGTGAGTGAATGAGGGGGTGAGGGAATGGGTGTGGGTGAGCAAGCATAGCCGCTGATGCACTCCTGGTCATTAATAAAAGTTTTATACACAGTCAGGAAATGCATTTGAGCTCCGGTGGCTGGAGCTCCTCTCAGACACACAGGAAATGAGCGCTTGGCCGACAGCCAATCCAGCTATTTCAGGGGTTTGTCCGGAGCCAATCAAGCTGGGCCTGGTCAGTTAATGGATGAGTGGCTCTATTCTTCTCTACACCCAAATATCAGCAATAATTAGGTGTGTGTGTGTGTGTGTGTGCGTGTGTGTGTGTGTGTGTGTGTGTGTGTGTGTGTGTGCACGCGCATTTGTGATGGTATAACTGAGCAACA
>VOQK01043070.1:46862-61214 GCA_015052645.1 Benitochromis conjunctus | reverse complement strand
CAAAATATAATTATTTCTGACACCAAGAGGAAGGTCAGCTAAGTCAATAGATAAAAGACTAAGAAGCAAAAGAGGGTCACAGCACCAAGCATCTAGGGGCGGCTCGCCTTGATGTACAAAAGAATGCAACCACCCTGAAATTATTTGTGCATGGCAAGCCCAGTAATAGTATAGGAGGTTAGGAAGTGCCTGACCCCCCTCATCTATAGGTAGTTGTAAATTCCGTATCTTTAGTCTAGATTTCTTCCCATGCCATATAAATTTAGACAGATATCCCTCAGTCTCTGAAAATGTTTTTCTGTTGATCCTGAGCGGCAACATTTGCACAGGATACAGTATTCTGGGCAAAGCATTAATTTTGATTAAACTTATTCTACCCATCCAAGATAGGGGGAGGTCAAACCACCTATTAATTAAAGTTTTCCTTTCATTGAATGTTTTGTTGTTTTATAAAAGTTCAAAACAAATAATACGTTTAAAATTGGATTTGTATTCAGTTGAACAATATGACAATATGAATATATTACAAATGTGTTTGAAATATGATGGATGGTGATTGCAATTTAATTACAGCGTAAAATGCAATCAACGTTTTATTTGATATTTTAGGTAAATAATAATATTTATTTATTTTTGACTGTGGCAGTTTTAAGCTGTGTTCTCTTCTTTGTTTCTCTCTTAGCTGCTGTATTGATTTTTTTTTATTTTATTGCAGTTTACAGTCCTTCCCGTTGATCTGGTGTAAAATGCTGCCCATTTAAATCGCCTCGATGTTAACTTTGTGTTTGTGCCCTGAATGAATACTAGGTCTTCAACATTGGTGGTGATAAATGCTTGAGACACTGGTTCAGCCCACTTGCTGTCGTAGTACAAGGTCACTTGTGAGAGATTTTTCTCATCATGGACTCAGACACAGTCTGGCATTTTAACTATTTTTTCCATTCTGTGATCTTACTCTGGGCCAGAGCTGTTGAATTTTATGTTGCTGGGTTTTTTTTGATGATGTGAATGTGAGTGTAATTGTTGCCTGTCTCTTTGTGCTGGCCCTGCAATGGTCTGGCGACCCATCCGGGGTCCACCCCACCTCTAGCCCTGTGGCAGCTGGGACAGGCTTAGCCCCCCAAAATGCTCAGTTGGATAAACAGAATACGCTGGATATATATCCGTTTATATGGAATTATTTTAGTTGTTTTTAATGTCATTGTACAAGTGTATAGTGACAATAAAAGCGATTCTATTCTATTTTAAAAAGAAAAACCATGAGGTATGGGAGGCAGCAGCTGGTTTCCTGACTACGCCAGTGAAGGAGTAGCACTGCTTCGAACCACAAGAGAGTGTCTATTGTTGTGGTACAATAGGAAAAACATTGCTGTGTGTGTGTAACGTAGGCAGTATGATCTGTCAGTTGCAGCAGCTCTAAACTTTTTATCAAGTTGACACAGTTTAGGAATAAAACTCTGAAATTGCAGCAACTGAAAGTAAACAATAGTACCATTGCTGTGGTTTTACTCCATAAATATTCCATGTTACGCAGGGATTTGCAGCTTACCGTGTGACTTTGTGACAAACTGATTCGCACAGTGCCGAAACACTTAGTGTGTACAAGTGTGTACTTCCACTTCTGCAGAGTTTTTGTGTGTGTGCGCGTTTGGCATGTGTGCATCTCGCCTGTGATTCGATAAACTGACTTGTTTACTGCCATCTTTGAGTACCACAACATGACCTTAGCTGGATTATAAAAAAAATGTTTTCGCTGTGAGACGTGTGCAACGTGTAAAAGGAATTGACACGTTTCACTATGTGATGCGTGTTCTTAAATCTTTGGATTCAGCTATGTTTTAACATTGTAAGACATGGCAGACAGATAAAATACTACGGGGCACAATTCCCTTGACTGGAATTTTTTTTCACACAGTATAAATGTAAAACAGCAGCACATTATTCCAGGCAAATGTAAGACTGAAAAATGATGAATAGAATACAGAGTAAAAATATTGAAAACTTCAAAAAGAAATAAAAAATATTTAAAAACGAATCATAAAAGCTGTTCTTTGTGCTTTGTTATATAATATTTTAATTGGCTCCGAGTGCTAATCAAATGATTTACTTTCAAATTCTTTTTTCTATCATATTTTTTTCCTTGGCCTTGAAGTCTACATTAAAGACTGCAGCATAGTTTCCCTTTTTTATTGCTGGACTTACTCACTGAATCTGATGATCATGTCTGCTGTGATATTTTGCACCTCTCAAAAACCACCAATACTGATGTGTGTACAGTTGTTTAATGTACAGTTGTAGTATTGCATTGGGATAGAGGTTTTGCTTTATGGTAGCTACTGTCAGCTACTTTTTGGATTTACAGTATTACCATTTCTCTGTGGGTGGAAAACACTAAACTTCCTTTTTATTGGACTTTTTCCCTGTTAAAGTCCATACAGAGTTAATACTGGGAGACTGATTCCAAGTAGTTGTCATGACTAACTGGTCACCAACAGGTTAAGTGTGCAAAACCCTCAATTGCTTGGTGACCACTCTTGATCACAAGGCAATTGCACCAAGTTGCTTGGAGGGAGGCAACCTGTCTATCTTGCACTGCAAAGCTTTAAATAATTTTATCAACGCAACCATATTGCCAATTTGTTGCAGTCACTCGGTGAAGTCTGTGCTGATACTCGACCCAACTGGTTAGGAACTGGTTGTATTCTTGTTGCATTCCTATATAAAACCAAGGTTGTACTTATGTCATTTTGCTGTTAAATCACTGTACTGTCACCATTCCTGCCTGACTTACCGTGGCACATCTGTGAGGTCCTGGGTGGTTTGCCTCACTGGTTGAGCAGGCAACTGTATGTCATACAGCTGAAATTCAGCAGCTGTCTTCCCGTGCTCTCTCGCCCTCTTTTCTGTCTACTCCATATTACTGTACTTTGAAATAAAGGCAAAAAACTAAATCCATCCATCTAACCATCCATCCTTTTCCAAGTGTCCAGTTCATGGTGATGGATGGGGGCTGGAGCATATCCCAGCAGCTGTGGTGCAGGAGGTTGAAGTATCACTGGACAGGTTAAAGAAAAAAATTACTAGATTCCAGCTGGAATCTGAACGTAAGTGGTTAATATGAATTTCAATGTATGTAGATGGGAACAGATTTGCAGTTTTTGCCAATTAATCACAAATAATTGCTTTATTATCCCAAACAGATGGAATGCAATTGTCAGCTTCACCTCATTCATTTGCAAAGTGATAGCTTTGCGCCGTGTTACTGATGTTATATCGACATCTTGATGCACCAAAGTTGCTTTGAAGATGACAGCTGACAGTGATTGCTTATAGATCTGGCCCCCGTTTTCGAAGCAACCATTTTCAACAGCAACAAGATCACAAATTTGTTTGTACACAGTTTTGGTCGTGCTATGGTCTCTAACTGCTGTTTTCCCTAGTGGCTCCCTGATTGTAGTGTTAGCTCTCATGGGTGCCTAGAAATGGGGCTGTGTTATAGACAGAAGCTGTTAACACCTTAATGAAAATGCATAATTCAATGTTTGCAACAAATGTTTTTTTAAACATTGTTTTTACAGCTTAAAATAACTGGATAACTAATGTTATTCTGGCCCTATCTCTACTTTTCCCTGCTGTATCTACCTTTCTCTGTTGGCCTGTGCTGTCCCTCTTTTTCCCCTCCTACTTCACTCCTTATTTTATTTCTTCTTTTTCACCTTTACATCATAGGTCTTTACCACTTATTCAACAAAGCTATTTCTTGTGCCCTCTATTTTTTGTATGCCCTGTGAGCCCTACAGCTGTGGTAGTGGATTACAGAGGCTTGAGGTTAGGGGTTACTGGAAACACGGTGCAGTCAACTTATCCGTGTTGTGCAGCTTCTGGTCTGAGAGCATTATTAAAGCTTTAAGGTGTATCAGCTGCTCTCTGCTTTGCATTTATATCATGGTAGTTAGAACTTTCCCCTGCTAGAAGGGGTCTTCTTTCCTGCATGGCAGCACTGCAGTCTTTCTTAGTCATTTCACTTATGGAGAGCTCCAAACCCTGCACTGTATGCATAAATAGCACGAGTATTTCACACCACTACAAATTCAGAGCTGCAGGCCAGCTAAGAAGAAGTTAGTCATTTTCAGTTCTGTTAGTTTGCAGGAATAAATGTTTGTGAAGAAGCCGTTGCATCTGTTGTTTGGATTTGCTGGGACTGTGCTCCTTTATAAGCATGTCTACTGTATTTTCTTAGATTTATTTTCTTAAGAAATAGCATGACAAAAACTTTATATATGCAAATTGGGCAGATTTTCTCAGAATCTGTTAGCCGAGATGTTATTAAATTTACCGATGCTGTTTAACTATGCTTTGAGTACGTTATATTGTTTTTGTCGGATTAAATTTATCTACTTATTTACTTATCTGCCTATTGGTTGCATAAAACATGTTTCTTTCTGGAGAAATACATGAAAAAAAGATTCTTGACTCAATTTAGAAATGCTGTCATCACATTGGTTGTGTAGTGGAGTGGCTCAGACTCCACTGTGTCAGTGCTTTAAGCACCGTTGCCAGCACGTGTAGTAGAGGGCAGTGGAGCAGACAGTGCAGAGTCTAGCCATTTATTCCTAGTATTTTGCTAACTGTATTTTTTTTTTTTTCCAAATACTTGAGTGAATAAATTAATACACAAAATAGTTTCCTCTGTTCTTAACATTGGTATGTTAGCAAGCAAATGTACACAATGCATTTTGTGCTAACTTAAAATTCCAACAGCTGTGCTGAAAATCTCCAGCTGGAAGTGTTTTAGAGTCAAAGTATTTTATTAGTGGAAAGACAATAATGTTGTATTATAACAAAAGTAATGTTGCGAGTCCTGAACTGCTGGACAGCAAATAAAATGCACGCAAGCATCAATGCATTAATTTTAATTTCAGTATTAACATTGTATGTCGAAGTCATTTGTTGCAAGCGTGCAGAGAGAAGCACTATGAATTTCTCCTCTCTTGTCTAGTACGTGTATATGTAAGATGTGCGGATTAACTGATGTTCGATGTGGTTGACCCACCCCTCCTCTATTGTGACTGGAGAGCTGGGTAAGGACTGACAGTGACAAGTGCACTATTTTACCGAAAGCTAAATATTTTTCAGATGTAAAATTGTTTAACGTTTCATCAAATTGCCAACAATTTTAACATTAGGTCCCATATTGAGACCACACTGTTTCTAACCATCTGTGGTTAAAGTGACTAGTCAGTCTTTTTTAGGGAGTAAAAACGAAGATTTTACAAATAAAGTTATTTTAGTGGCCTGATTGTGATTCTAAAGAGATCCCGTTGTATTTTCCAGACACATGTAGATATATTAAAGTAGCGTGAACAATGGTTTTAATTGACACATTTCTGTCATCTCATGGAGAATTTTGTCATATTTATTAATCTGGCATTGTTTTGTTTTTTTATCTACTCTGCCTATAACTATGGATTTAATTTTACAATGCAAGAATCTTAATGAGGAAAAAATAGATTAAACCCTCTCTGGTTTGCTTTTGTTGTGAATTGGGCCCACCCAACAGCAGGAAGTATGGCTGATTGATACACTTTCTTTGCAGTTTGTGATTATCAGACACAATCAATAGGACAGAAACCCAAAATTAATCTCATCTCTTGCAGTGTGTGAAGGGAATGCTGACGGCTGTGGCATTCTCATGCAAATAGCGATAATAATTATTCCCTGAGTGCTTTCCTCACCCCCAAATAGATGCCAGTCAGTCAAAGAATCAAGCAGCTTCAGGCAGCAGAGAGATAACATGAAAGACATGTACATTCAGAGACAATTAGAGGGCCCAGATATTAAAAATATGCATTTCCATAATGTCAGATAAGTCCACGGTTGCTCTTTTTTGTCTCTAGGGTGTCAGAATGTGCAGAAAAAAATGAGATGAGAGACTGCCATTAAGGATGACAGCGTGACTCTGACACCCTGCCTGTGAGAGCAAGCATGTGAAGAAAAGATGGAAAGAGCGATGGAGAGACATCATTACAGTAGGGATCACAGTAAAACTGGTAGAGGCCGTCAACATGGAGGGAATAGATGCAGCAGATAGATAGCAGAGAACAGGGAAAAGGGCATAGAGGGTTGAAGGGGAAAGGGAGCAAGGCAGAACATCAGATAGAGGCTGTCATAATATTCAAGTGACCAAATGCAATGCCAGTGAGTGAGAGAGTTTGGGGATAGGAAAAGAAATGACTGTAAGAGCTCCCTGTTGTTGCTCAGGGGGCTATTCTGAATGACTGAGCAGTCGTGATAAACCTGCCATCCTCTCCATCCACCTCTTCCTCTCTGTAAATTCGCCTGTGTGCCTCGCCGCAGGTAAAATGATGACAGATGATTAGAATATCAGGTGACAAAAATGCCCTCTTTTTACTCTTCTCTCGGACATTAAGTGAGATTACTTCAACTCATTTCAACTCTAGTCCCAGTGGTAGTTTCAGATCTTTACGAATGTGAGAAAGGTAGAAAATGTTACGTAGTGTGAAATAATTTAGCTGCGTAGAAGCAAAATAATTTTCTTGGAACAATTTGTAAATGTAAGTGTGTATCTGTTCTTTTGTGTGCATATCCTAGAGTTACACCCAAGGTTTATAATTAAGCCCATAATTTATCTTCATCTAAAACTGTAGTAAGCTCTGTGGATTAGCACAGTAGGTGGTTATGAACTGTTGTGAGGCCACAGAATGCACAGAATGTTTTAGCAGATTCATAAAGTGAAAGAACTGATTATGAGTTTGGATTTGTTTAATGTACTTTTGTGTTTTCCTGCATATACCTTGGATTAAAACAGGCAGATGCTGTATAAAAAGAAGAATCCATCCGTGGGCATATAACAGAGAGCAGATAAAATGCTGAAAATGTTATTAGCTACCAGCTAAATGCTGATATATTTTACATATTTTGTTAAGTTTGTTTACCCTATGAGCAACTTTAGTGCATAGCAAATAATTGTTTGATGTTGTTAGTATCTTTTTAGTTAGACTTCTGCTGATTTTTATACATGAACATAAGCCTGCTTGTCATTTGGCGTACTATTGAAACTTTCTGCGGTGGTTCTGGGGAAGTTTTATCAACACTGAGAAAATTACCTCGCCACGATTTTCTTGGCTTGAGTTCAGAGGCTCTAAATTTATGACAGAAAGCCAGTGCATGGAGTTTGAAAAATATGAGCACCTACCAAGCAGGGAATGTGAAAGGTGTCAGGGATTTGAAATACGGAAAAAGCATGATTTAGTGTTTTAGAGCATAACCTGTATGAGGTACGAAAAGTTAGCATGCATCCTTTGAATTCAGGATGTCGGTAACTGGTGACAAGGAAAAAGCCATGAATAGTGTTATCATGCCAAATGTCTGGTTTTCTAAAGAGCATATCTTATAGAGGCTATCCGTATATGCAGAGGAAGTGCTGTAGTTAGGCATCCAAATTACATCCACTGTAACACCTTATGTAGACAAATATACAATGGATGTATGAACTGAGAGGTGGAAAGCAGCCTGTGTTTCCTGACAAAGACTGAGAGCTGATTGTTTGGATAGTCAGTATAGCCAGGGTAAAGACTACAGTGATGGGTCCTCCTGCAGAATAACTGCAGGCCGAGGCCAAGTTTGTGGTCAAAACTGTAACAAAAATGCGGAGAAGGCAGCTGGAGCTAAAAGCCATGACGGCATTGGTTGGGCTCAAGGACAAGTACACGGGAATGCTTTTAACTGCTGTTCCCTATGGGAGAAAAACTGAAATTTTATTAAATCAAATCGAGGGGCTGGCAGGATGAGCCTGGACTAAAATGTCTCTGGTGAAAGAGCTTTGTAATTTTTGTGTCTGTGTGAATGTAGGAATGTCTGACCATATAAAGATCTTATTTTTCTTCCATAATGGGGGTTAGTTAGCTCTAAACATTGACAGTGGTTTTCTTTGTTTGTTACTGTTTTTGGGTTGATAAATCTGAAACCAGAACCTGGCCAGTATCATCCCACCTGTGCCATCTGGGGTAAAAAAGAGTTTGTTTTGTAGTTTTGTATCACCATTATCTGCCATTGTCTACAACCAGTCACTTTTACAAATGCTGTTTTTTGTGATTGCATCAGACTACAGTCTTAAAGCAACAAGACAACTGCTCTTGGCAGCGTGTTTTAAAGTGCGTCTGACATTCAATCCATTACAACACATTTTTGTTACAAGTATATTTTTCTTGCAGATTACAGCTTGAGGCAGCAATTCTTCAAGCTCTTCGAGAAATTAAAGTTCTTTGCCGTTGTACCAGTCCCATTCGGTGCTTTATCTGCCCACATCTATGCCGTTGGTTTGGATTTGGAGTTTCCTTTGTTAGATTTTCAAATTTATCTGGACCAATACTTGTGACTGACTTCAGAACCTAATTGAGTCTGACAAGTACATCATTTTACTAGTTTCCCTTCTTTTTACATTTGTCTATTATTTCACAGTATCATGTTCCTCCTAGGGGGGAAAACCATAGGTGTATTGCTAACTTTTGCTTCTAGTGCAGATGTATGCATCTAGACACGTGGTGAGTATAGAAGATAGCTAGAAAAACATGCTTTGTATAAATTAAGAGGTGCGTGAGGTCTATGCAGAAATGTTACCGTGACACTAAAAACCATGTATACGCCTGATGATCATAATTATCATTCACCACTTCAGGTACTTCAGGTTTTCACTTAGCCTACTCTGGCTGTATTGTGTCAACAAGCTCCCTGCATAAATTCAGAAATAAAACATTTGGAAAATCAGTATGCCGCTCATGTCTGTGTCTAATTTTTAAGATGAAGGTCATGACCCTTTAGAGAAATCTCGTGTTGTGTATTAATCAGTGAAAAAAGAAGAAAACAAACAACAATTTCTCTTGTTGCTGAAATAACCAAGGCTATTTTACAATTTTAGGTTGTTATCTGGTGCGCTCTTGCATGCTACGTGAAAAAGATCGGGAAGGGGGTTTCATGGAAAACTGCTGTGGCAACCTCATCATACAACTACTCACCTTTTATGTGTGTGTTATTTATGCGTGTTTGTCACACAGACCAATCCCCATGTTTGTCCTTCAGAGATTTATATTGGTATGAGAGTATAAATCACATTTTATTGAGACATTTAAGGACAAAACAATAGACTGAACTTGGATAAAGTTTTGAATTTGAAAAGAATGACAAATACTACGCAGGGGATTTTGTGAATTAGAACAATCTTTATGTCAGGCGAGTTTCTGACAAATAGAGCTTCAGACACAGATCCTTTGAATACAGTATGAGATTATCAGGCAGTTATTAGGAGGGTAGAGTTTGTTGTCCTGATGCATTCAGTGGATTGTGAGCATTGAATTTTCAAAGTACAAAAGTGCCATATATATAAGTGATGTCTTAAAAAGTTAAGAGTCACACAGGTCTGAACTGAAGACTTATCTCTGAGTAGAGTCAGAATGATTTGATTTTCATCAAAATCCAAAGTATTTTATGTAATTACGAGTGTTTAATTTCAGAAGGCAGATGCAGAAAAATGCAGCTTCTGCTGTCTAGGAAATGAGCTTGTTTAGCACATTTAATCTTGTATGCATCAGTAGATTCGCTGAACAGAAATTGTGAATAAAAGTTCAAAAAAGTGTGTTCCAGTATTATAATACACTAAGTGATTATAAGCAGTAGGTAATTAATTGGTAGAGCCTGTACCTTTTACTGTTGTTTTGCCATAACCAAATCCATGTAAGACACCTTCACTGAGTAGCATAAGGTTATAATAACTTTAAGTTACTCGGTCAGTACTGTGTGCTGCTGAACTACTTTCCTGTCATCTCTCTTGAGCAAACCCTATTTGACCTGGTCAGTTTGGTTTAGTGACCACACAACACGGCCCTTTTCCTTATATTGATGCAAATAGTTTACATAAAATGCTTAAAAGATATTTTCAGTTTTAGTCAGCTGAACCCAAACACCATGTAGACCTGTAGAGAAAGTAATAAAAAGTTGTAAATTTAAATTCAGTTTTACTTTTAAAGGACTTAAAACATCATGTTTTACTGCAGCAGCATGCATATTTAAATAGCTCATATTTTGATGAAAAAAGTCAGTTACTTGTATCTTACGCAAAAGAGGACACCAGAGCAATAAAAAGAAAATGGCTCTACAGTTTTTCCCTCAATTTTTTATTCCCCCCCATTTTTAAACACAATGATGGAAAAACAGAAACCCAAAACGACCATAAAATTGTTATTAATAAGGTTAATCATCTTTCCGTGTATTAATTTACTGAGAACGTCTGGCACAAAGAACTCTGGAGGCCCACATAGCAGTAATAATGTGTCCACTGGTTACAGAAAAAAATGTACCAGTTTAAGTTTCTATCTCTTTGAAGTTATAACCTCACAGGGACAGAGTGGAAATAAAAATTGCTCGGCAATTATTCACTCATGCTGACCAAAATCCATCCGGAGATGTCTCACTTTAAGAATCCAGTTGAAAGCAGAGGTTAAGAGAGTCTTTTATGTTTTGGGGACACTTTGCTGTGATGCTCAGAGTCAGCTCGTCTCCAAGGAAAGGATCAGTTTAAATCAATGCAAGTCTTTTTTTTTCAATGATCACTAGAATCCTGTCATTAAACATTTCTATGTGTTGTCTCACAGGATGCCAGAGTCTACACCCACAGCACATAAGGGACTTTCAAGCAACAGATCTAAAGTCAGTTGACCAAATATTTAGTATTTTGGAGACGACAGTCATCAAAACCAAATAAGGGAACATCTTTTAGAAGAATGGTTGTCAGTCCCTCTGGTACAGCTCCAAAGTCTTGGATCATCACTGCTAAGGCCTTTTGATGTTGTTTTAGCCCAACACCTTATTTAGCCAGTAGTCTTCCCTGCTCAATAATTGTATTTAAATAATAATGTAATGTTATAGTTTTACTTAGATTGTGTTATAGCAGGCTGTATGAACAGCAGTGGATTAAATTGGATAATTGATTAACAGTTTCATGGCCGAGTGAAGCCTGTTCCTTGTTATTTAATGACAGTTGATGCTGACGTAATATGAGACGATTAAATATTTAAAATACTGAATTTGTATTTTATAGCCTTTTATTGTAATTTTTAACAATAGGACCAAAGACATGTCAATCCAAGTGAAGGGGGATTATCAATCAAAATACAGAATCGGTTGCAGCAGATGGCCGCCCCTCCCTGAACCTGGTTCTGCTGGAGGTTTCGTCCTGTTAAAAGGGAGTTTATCCTTTCCACTGTTGCCAAAGTGCTTGCTCATAAGGGGCCATATGATTGTTTCTCTGTATGTATTATTGTAGGCAGAGACGGGCAGTAACGCGTTACTTGTTATCCGATTACTTTTTTCAAGTAACAAGTAAAGTAAGGGATTACAATCGCAAAAAAAAGGTAATTAGATTACTATTACTTTCCCCGTAAGCACGCCGCGTTACTGTGTTACTAAACCGTGATTTTGTTTGTGAGTGTCTCATGTCAATGACGTTAGCGCATGTAACATCCTTGGCAGCAACAGATGTGTGTAGATCAACAATGGATAATAAGGAGTGGGTGAAAGAGTACGACCATGCAGCATTTAAAGCTTGGAAGTACCGACATTACTTTGAGTATGGTTCTGTAAAAAGTGACATAAACATTAGCGTCCGCTGTACACTCTGTGTGGGAAGAAAATGTCTTTTTACAGCAAAAAATTAACCTTCAAATCTGAGCGAGCACCGAGCACAGTGCCACAGGAATGTGAAATTCACAGAGAAACCCCCGTATCCCCCCCACTGACATGTCCGCTGCGACACCGGGCAAACCTCCACTGTTTAGCACTCCTGATAAACAGGTGAAAATAAATTTAGGAGTGACAGGACTTAGTGCTGCTGAATCTTTGATTTTATTAATTTTTTGCTGTGTTTTACTTGCATCTATTTGAAAGAGTGAGTGTAAACACAAAAAATTATTTTATTTTAAATCCTGGAATATGCAGAAAATAGGTTTAAGTCAAAGACTGTTGCATATAATAAAATTTTAGCTTGATGCAATGTGCATAAATTACAAGATTAAAACGAATAAAACAATTTTTAAAAAGAGACTTTTTCCATTTGATTCAGTTTTATATGCTGGATTATGCAGAAAATAGAATTGGGCTGAAAGGTCTATTGTTTTATAACGTATTCAGGTTGTGTATCATGTTTTAAAAAGTAACTAATCAGTAAAGTAATGGGCTTACTTTCTTGGAGAAATAATCAGTAATTAGTGACTAATTACTTTTTTCAAGTAACTTGACCATTGCTGATTGTAGGGTCTACCTTACAATATAAAGTGCCTTCAGGCGACTGTTGTGATTTGGCGCTGTATAAATAAAATAAAATTGAATTGAATTGAATCTCTAGTCGAAAGACAGCTTTATGAAAGAAAATACAGAGGCTTTACAAAATGGTGCAAACGGTGGTTACAAGAAGGCTAGAGGAGATTTTGGCAGAAAACATGTAAAAGAGGGAGACAATGCAATGTTTGGTGACGTCCATGGGTTGTAGATGCCATTAAATGCTATTTTACCATGCCTCTCACTTAGTTCAATTTATCCATTGAGCTTAAATACTGAATATAAGGTGATATCAAAACGTAACAGTTGCTAGTTTAAAAAAGAAGAAATAAATATTCAGCTTCACCAGATACCTAAGAAAACAGTCTACTTTGATGATTTTCTGATGTTTCTGTTTTTCCTGTGGAGCTTTGCGTGCAGCACATTGCTTCTCTCTTATCCACACTGACGAATCTGAACAGAGAAGGAAGCAAACCTTTCCATTAGCTGAGGTAATAAACACACATTCTGAGTTTGAGAGTCTATAAATATCTGAAAATGGCTTTGTTTTGTGTTTTACACAAGATATACAGATGTACTATGAACAAATATTTAGAACATCTGTATATTTGTTTATAGTACATCTGTATATCTGCCCATCTGTATAGCAGTATAGAACATCGGTATGCTATACAGATTATCTGTATATCTGTACATATGTATACAACTGTACATCTGTAGATTGTCTGTAGTTCATCTGTATATTTGGCCTCTCTGTACATAATCTGTTCATAACTATTTCACCATTTACACTACCCTTATCTGTATATGTCAGCATATATGTACATTTGCCCGTAGTACATCTGTATATTTGCTGTCTGCTTAACTTATCTATATATAATTGCTCTTATTGCACTTGCTACTCTTGCACTCCTGATTAGATGCAAACGGTATTTTGTTAAACTGTATTCATACATGTGTAATGACGATAAAGTTGAATCCTAATCCTACAAAATCATGGACTGCAACTCTAAATGGTAAATGATGCAGTGAATGATGGTTATCTTTGGGATGGTCTTTTCACACGGGAATATGGCTGTACCATCAGTTGCAACACCAACAAACTGTGTGCGTGTAACAGTTCTTCATAGATCCCTTAATAGCAAGGCTTCCTAACTGCAAGATATTTGAGGGAACTGCTGTTTGGATTTATTGTTACGTAAAAAGAAACTGAATCAAATTGAATCCTTTCTGTTTCTCTTTTATGTAGTTAGTTGTAGTTTTCATGGTGAATTATCCCCCTTATCTTGTACCTCTATTGTCACAGGATAATGAGAATTGCCATAGTTTTATAGTTTAATAGTTTTATTTTTAAACCAACAGGTGATAAAAATAATGTAGCAGAAGCAAGAACACACAGACCATCATTAAGTGGTCAAGTGTCCAGTGACTGACCAATGATGGTGATCTCGTCTCTCCACTTAGCTTTCAGTCAGCTGTCCTCATGTTAATTGTAAATTTTGTACTCTGCAAGTCAACATTTTTGTATTACAAGTTGATACAAAGCCTCAACACTTGAAGAATAATGAGGTGTTTATCTAGGTCACTGAAGTAATAGCAAAAATAACTTGCTTTTCCCTGAAGCAGTCTTTCAGGGAACACTCCAAAACAAGTCACGATGGCCTATTACCAAAAGCAGTCTGTCCCTCTTGTCTTCTTTTTAAAGATTAATAACTGTGTACTGGTCTTCCAGTGCAGAAAGAAACTCAAACTATTTTTGGAAGCCTTCATCAAAAGTACCAAAAAACAAAGTTGATGGCAATTAATTTTTAGTGTGAAAGATCATATCTTCCTCCTTGTGATGTTGTCATATCCCCACTGATCTTTGGACGCAATTAAGAGCAACTGAGGCGCCTCCACTCAACTGACATCTTGTTCAACAGCAGTGTAAGGTCAGTTTGACCGTAGCAGTAGCTCTAATAAAAGTAGCCTGATGGTGGCTCATTAGTGCATATTTATGTGACG
>VOQK01043070.1:34078-45094 GCA_015052645.1 Benitochromis conjunctus | reverse complement strand
TGCTGTGACTTCTGTGGCGATATTTTTGAATTTATCAGCAATGTATAGATGGACCTTTTCGATGTGGAAGCATTGGCATGTTAATGAGAAATGTAGAGTTCAGCAGTTATCAGCCGTGGCTGCAATTTGGGTGCTTAATTAAAGGCACGTAATTATATTGCAGCTTTGCCTTTTTGCTGAAGGGATGGGACACGATAAATCCTTAATGCATCTTTTTTTTCCCTGTTCATGTATTAAAGAGAGGTTGCAGTTAAAATACAGCATGACTTTAACAAAAAGAAGACATATTGCATAATATGTAACCTGCAGACATAAACATTACAGAAGGTAAGAAGAGAGTTAATTTCCTTAAAGGTATCTCTTACCTTAGTAACAAAAAAAGAAGAGACAGATCAGATGATTTATTGTCTCAAAGCTTGTGCGTTCCGTATTTCTCGAGTTTTATAAAATACAGATTTTCATATTTTCTAATTCCTTTTCCTGTCATAGTGGTTATCATCACTGAAAGCAACGAAGTGAAGCTTTCTGATTGAAAACGTCAGTTCAGATACTGTGTAAGAAACGATGAAAACATCCGAGCAGAGAAATGACTGACTTATCTTTAATTTTCTCACCCACTCTATTTGTCTAGCACAAAAGTCTCGGGAAGACTTTTTTTTTTATTGTTTTTTTTTTTTTTTTTTTTTAATGTTTTTTTTTTTTTTTTTTTTTTTTTTTTTTTTTTTAAGGTGTCGACCTTTTCTGTATCCTTAGCAACTGCAGCCATTACATAGATTTTTATGATCTCCTGTACTGTGTCTAGTTTAGGCACTATCCAAGGTGGACATGTTTGGCAAGAGATGTGCGATAAGATGATTTCACATATGGCAAACAAGAAAACTGTAGAGTTTAGGTTTTTTTTTTGCATTTTAAAAACTCTGCAGGAACCTCAAGTGCACTTTGTGTTGACTTTAAGAGAGCAGATGCAAACTCCCTGAGCCAAAAACTAAAACTACACACATCATCTGTCATTAAGGTTCTCTGTGACAGGAGATTGCAAACAAGCAGATGGGAAATAAGACAGATGACAGTCTGGAAACTAGCATGTTTCTGCAGCATTTTGATGCAAAAAAATGAACAGTTGCATGTGGGATGTCTCAGAGAAAACTGGCATAAAATCAGTCGACTGGAGCAATGTGTTAACCACATTCTTCACAGGCGAATTAATTTTAACCTGCAAACACAGGAGACTGCAGGTGCTAGCACTGCAAACGCTAGCCACGCTCACATGTGATATCTTTACAGACTGTGTGCAACCACCAATTTTTCTAGTTAAGTCAGCTAGTAAAGTAAGCCAGAATGTCCCTAGTTTGGCTGGTGGGTTGCAGCAGAGTAGACAGGTGAAGAGAAGTACTTACTTGAGCTGATTACACCTCATTATATTACTTTAAGTGTAGAAAGTGCCACTTATGGCAGGGAGGCTAATCCTGTTCAGAGCACTTGCAGCTCTCACGCAGAAGCCATTACAGCTGCACTGCTCACCGAATCCAGGTGGACAGACTCAGAACCAGCTTTACAAAGTTTAGTTAGAAGGTGAAAGTCATTTTTTTTTTTTTTTTAATCTGTGTAACAACAAATGGGAATGCAACACAGCGGAAGGAAAAAGTGGCTAATTTTGAAACATCAACATTTATAACTTGAAAAGGAACTTTAAGAAACTTTCTTTGGTGTATAACCTGTATGGTCAACAGCTGTAGCTGTGATAAACAGTGATCCCACAAAGTTGTGAATATCCTGTTCCAGATGTTTCACCTTTTATTTGCAGTTCTTAAAATCTTACAATACAGTGCTATTCACAGATATGAGAAGGACTTATAGTGTAAATTATAGTGATTCACCTAGCCTGTCACTATGCACCGACAGCGTGGCTGACAGCATATTGTAGTCTCTATGTGTGTATATATATCATATAGATACAGAATATTATTCCACTATATTTTTCTAAACACTCATATATCTCATGACACCTCAAAACTTGTTTGTAATTCAGTGTTAGTTCTTCAGCTTTGGGGTTTTCTCACAGTGACTGTTGTGCTTTGACACTCACCATTCCTGACGGGACTGTCCTCGAATATTAAAGATGGTAAATAACATAACATTGACATAATTTTACATTTACTTTAAATCTGAAATGCTGATGTCCTCTGGGGTCATGCCAAGTGGCCAAACAGTCTTTATTATTGACTTGATGTTCCCTCTTATTTTAATTTCATCATTTCATTCAGTTTTGTGTGTATATGGTTAGCGTGTTCACATTTTCACATCTAATGATTGTGAGCATGATTGCCCATGCATTGTGCCTATTTGTGTTCGCCTCCTTCTGTGGTGTAAGAACCTGGCATACTGATTTGTGATCCAGTCACTCTCAGCTCTGGTGGGCTGGAGGGCTTGAAACAGCACGAGAAAACAAAGCAGAAAAGGATGGAGGGTGTGTAGGCTGTGCATGTATAAAAATGACCTGCTTAAATGTGCTGTAATGAAATACCCAATTATGCTGGGAGATGATGCTACACTTCTGATTGTGCTGGCTCTTTTGAGTAAAATGTTACGGCATAATCTAATTTACAGATTCTGTTGTCGTCAACAGCTTTAGTCAGGTTTTAACCCTGGTCATTCATTTTTAAACCTGTATTTATAAAAAGGTGTTGCTGTTCCAGTAAAAGTTTGGGACATTGTTAATATTTACATTGTTAATAGGAAGACTCAACAGTTGCACCTCACAAACACCCCAAAACTGACGGAAAGAAATGTTATCTGCGAGAATTCAGCATTTGATTGTCTGAGGTGGACTAATAATAATAATAACTCCTGATGCTTTAAAGGCTATTTTGTAAGAGAAAAAAAGCGCTGAGATTTAAACTAAGAAATCACTTGAGTTCAGCAAGATCAGACAAGAAATAATGCATAATGGGTAATGCAGTAAATTAATTTACCACAAGATCAGAAATGTAGAATTTTTGGGGGGGACTCATCTACTATTCATGTGATTAAAAAGCATGTTATAGTAATGTAAGCAGATAATATATAATACATATTCACACATGAAGAAAATGTGTTATAGTTTGTTAACGACAACTTAGCTCAGCAAATCAAACATAGCACATGCAGTATGTTAACAAATAAAGTGCATTACAGCACTGGCATATGAGATTGTGATATTTACCATAATATCAGAACTGATGCTAACATTGAACATCTAATGTTACAATGTTAGACAATGTACTGGAAGCTCTTCTTAAAGGTCCAGTTTATAAAATCTCACCACTAGATGTCAGTAGATTGCAGAATGCAGTCAGCTGAACTGTGCTTTGCTGCCTAAGTTCATAACTCTGGCTGCTGTAGGACAAACATGTTTTGGTTGGCTTATGCACCCCATAATGGCCGTGGAAGGCTGCTTTGTGTCTTCCCAATTAAATTATGTTTTAACATTTTAACAATTATATTAGTCTTTAATAATAAATCAGAAATGAAATAAAAAAAAATATGTGTCAGTTTGCTGTTTCATACATTTTTACCCTTGAGTCATCTCAAAAACTGAGTGTCGGAGAGGAGGAGAAAAAAAGATGGTGAGAAAGAGATGATAAAAATATACATGTACAAATATGAAATGGTCATGTATAGTTTGAAAGAGTTTTTTGTGATCTTTAAATGAAAAGTAACCTGAGGCATTAGACTGCGATGTTGTTCTTGGCCACTTTATTCGAGACTGGCAGGCAACATGGTGGTTTCCACAAAGCGCTGCATGCTCATATGTACTTTTAATAGATTAATTCTATGTTTATGAGAACGCATCAAATTGTAGGAAGATATAATTACACAATAAACAATGTATATTCATGAGTACAGTACTACTTTTATTCCTTAATGTACTTTTAAGGCCATCGGCACTCAATACTCAGACAGCATGCAGTCTATATTTAATTTCCTATGCGAATAAAGACCATATTAATTAAAAGTAAGTAAACAAATGGGACATTAGTCAGACCACATACCAATTCAGCAGCGTTTCACGTGCAATTTTATAACTTAATTTGACCACACAGCTATGAAAATAATCTTTCCTACCTCTCCATTGTATGCTTTTTCAAGCAGGAACTGCAGACCCTGTTTTGGGTAAAGTGAAACCATACAGCAGCAGAAATGTTATCATCGTTGTCTGACCTTTTGTCAATTCTGCCTTTATAATTACACATTAATGTTGGCAACATAGCCCTGTCTCACAGCACACTTTGACGTTTCATAGCAAGAAAAGAGCAGGTTTCAAAAATTATAACGCTCTTTTGGAATATCTGTCATAATAGTGTGACAGTGAGCAGCTACATGGAGTTCATCCATCCGTAATTTTACAGTGTACATTGTGCTTTTCCCAATGATCATTTTAATTGTCCTCTGTGGGGGGAAAAAAGTCTTTGTTAATTAATACCATGTGTAAATATGGTTTGCGGTAATCATCACTGAGGTCTACGGAGCCTGATTATTTAGTGTTTCTATTAAAAGTGATTAAATACACTTCCTTCAGTATAATCACATAATTACAGCATATACCATGTTTGTATTTGGCATTGCTAATCATTTAATGTACAATTGCTAAACAAAGTAAGGTGCCTTTCTGCTAAGTAATTCAGTTGAGCTTTAATGAATAAAAAGCACATTTTCTTCATGTGCTACTGCTGTTTTAATTTGACGTTGAGCTGATTAGCTTCCCATGAACTTACCCTCCATCATAAAAAGCTTTTAGAGCTTTTTTTTTTCTTTTTCAAAATGGTGACCTGAAGAATACTTGTATAAACCTTTATTAGAAGTTAATTTTAGTGTTAGAGACCAATGAATTCTGAACCTTCAAAGGTGCTTGACTCAACTTGAGTTTATGCATAAATGACCCACCACATTACAGGGGGTATTCAGATCCATTTTAAATGGATTTATTAATTTTTTTAGTGAGATCACCGCTGCAGTTATGCATAATGTTACTTGTCATAGGATGCTTACTGTATATGTTGTTGTATATGTATATGAATCAAGGGACAGATGCTGCAGATTAGCTTTTAGCTTAGCTTAAATACAATGATGTATGACATGGTTCAGGATATATTTGACCCCGTAAAGATTAATAGTAATGAAAAGCATTTTTGCATTTCACCTATTTTTCTTTTATCCATCTCAGAGATTGATGCAGTCTGTGATGATTTCCTAGTAGGAAATCCGGTGGACTGCATTTTAAAAGTTCAGTCTTTAGTAACCACGTAGCTCTTGCCCATTCCATCTTGTGTTTATCTCAGATGGCTAATCAGCCCTGTTGCTAATTGTGATAGCCCTTCATATTATTTAGCTGCTTCATAGAAGATCTACTCAATTTGGACTTCATCTGTTAATCAAAGTTCTTGTTTTGTTCTGGAGATGCGCTGTGGAGGTGATTAACGCCAAGCTGAGCTCAGTATGGCTGCACAGCAGAACAAGGATTGTCACCACCTGTAATCGGTGAAGTTTAAGTTCATCTGCCAGATGACAGATGCACTGAAGAGGCAAGTTATTATATTGACAAGTCTTTGTGTTTGTCACAAAGTACTCAGAAAAAAAATATGGAGAAACTTATAACTTTGAATCATTTATAAAATGTACACAAATACTTTTTTGCGTATCACCTCCTCCACCCACCTTAAATGTGCTGATCATTCACTTTGTCACAGTGGAAGATATAGTTGTCAGACTGATACTGTTGCTTTCTATATTTCAAATACATTTTTAAAAAGGTTTTTTTTCTCAAGGTCTGATGGAAAAAAAGTGGTTTAACTTTAAAAAAAAAAAATATTAATGATTAGAGAAGTATCCAAAGCATTTGTCCTATTAGAGCTCTTGATTTTCATCAAGAGCTCTAATAGTTTCTTATTCATTTTATTAGTTACAATTTTTCATCAAATCGTCTATGACTCCCAGCCTTATCTTGCCCATTTCATCACTTTAGGTCCTCTGTGTCTCCTCTTTCTTTGAAATATCAGATGAAATGCATGAATACATCTTTAAAATGCTGGCATTGAGCCTCTTTTCCTGCGCCAGTTTCATTACTCCATGAATATAACTGAAATGCCTGCAGATTAGCTGTGCATTCTGCTTAAATGAAATGAATACAAAATAGCATTATAGAGAATCAATGCCATGTTAACCCGGAGTTGAATATTTCCTAAAAATCTTTGCTTGACATGATGATTTTTAATAAGAAGCTAGGTCATGCGGCGTTAGATTGAAAAAGTGTGGAGAAAGTAATAATGCTGTGTTCTGAGGCTTCATGGTGAGTGCATGCTGTAATAGTCTCGTCATGGTCCCCTATCTTTAAGATTTTTGGAACACATTGTCTCTTAATATTCAAGATGATTATGATTAATTGACACTGACTTGTCATTGAGGTTTGGGAGCTCCTGCTCTCCACAGTTTTCAGGAAACTATCCATCAGTCAGACACTCTCAGGTGATTTGTCTCAAGGTTGAGAGGCAGATGTTAGAGCCAGGTTTGTCTGCCAGTATGAAAACGTCTGAATGAATAACGAGTTCATGAGAAGACAGAGGGTGAGCTCGGGCAAGGCCATGACAGTTGACAAATGGTATTGATAGACTGAGTGATGCAGGGGCCGACTGGATTGCTTCCCCATCTCATTCTCCTCTTTGCTTCACTCTGAGAATTGATCCAAGCTTGCAGGCTTACTGCAGTGAGCGTGAGAGTTGGGCATCCTTCAACGCCCGTGTTGGGTATTAACCTATCATCTACAAATATGATTCCTTTCCTTCCACCTGCTCTCTACGTTTACTCTGTCAGTTTGGTGAGAAAACTGTGTGTAGGTAACCGGTGTTTCCTCCTCTTGAGTTGTTAGGAATGACACTGTGAGAAAGTGAAATTGCTACCAAGAACCTCAACAAGCCCTGTTTTGTAGGTATAAGGAGACAGAGGATGACATTTGGGCCAACTTACTTCATCGAAACAAATGTGATATGCAGTCCAGACAGATGTGCATATTGTTGCAACCTCAAGGAGATTTGAGCTTTGTGACATGACAAGTTATTTTATTGGAAGCAGCCATCAGAACATGGTACACTATGTTGATAAAGAGATTGACATGTCAGCAACAATACTCAGGTTGGCTGTAGGGTTTAAATGACAGTTGGTGCTACGTAGCCCAAGGTGTCCCAAGAAGATATCCCCCACATCATTACATCACCACCAACAGGCTGAACAATTACTTAAAAGGCAAGATGGAGCTATACAGAAATCACAATTCATTAGACTGGATGACATTTGTCTAATCCTCTGTTGTCCAGTTTTAGTGAGCGTGTGCTAATTGTAGCCTCAGTTTCTTGTTTTTAGCTGACAAGAATGGCAACAAGTGTGGTCATCTGCTGCCGCAGCCCATCAGCATCAAGGTTTTCTTGTATTCAGAGATGCTCTTCTGCATACCCTGGTTGTCATGTTCAGTTTTACCTACTTCCTCATCATTCAACTTAACAAGCAGTATTATTGAGAATAGAAATGTTACCAAAAATCTTAAAAATAAGATATCAGTTGCAGTCAGCTTGTGCCGTGTGATTAATTCAAACAGTGATCCACACCTGAATCAACCATAAATTTTTACTCTGTTTAGCATCAAAATTAAATAACTTTGTCAGTCATTATCACTGAAAAACAAGAATATTTTGTTTAAACAAAGACAGACTTACATTCGGGTCTCTGATGGAGAAGTTTTGAAGACCGTGTGTGAGGTTTGATCCAGTGATGAGGGAATTCCAGTGATTCTTACTTTCTGTTCTTTCATATGACATTCTCCCATCAGAGCTTTGGATAAACAAACACAAGATGTTCTTGAGAAATAAAAGTAGTTCCAAGGCAGGGTACGAAATTACCATCTAAAATGAAGAATACGTCTTCTAGCCTTTTTCTGATTGATCAAATCAGCTTTGGTTTTTGCTTCTTCATTCACTATCTGACACATTCACTCTGTCACTCTTAAATTCTAACTGCTTCTATTATTTACAGACCTGAGTTACTTCCTTGAGCACATGTCTTAACACTGGACTAGAATATAATTCAGATTTAGCTCTTAATGAGTTGCTGCAGCACTGAGGAATCATCGCGTGTGAGCCAAATGGTTGCTCACTGGTACTTAATTTGGCTTTGTTTTGGTGGCGTGTTCTTCCCTACCGCCCTTATCACTTTGTTTTCCTCTTCCATATTCTTCAATAATAAATACCCTATCATCCCCTGTATTTAAAATGTATTAGGTTTAATCTTAGTTAATATATCAGCTGATCTGATTCCTGTAGGCCATTTTCTTTGTATGGAAAGGCAGAGGAAGGGATGCAATCATGGTTTATTCATTTCAAAGACTGATTAAAAACCAAGTGTGAGCTTTCTGGAGTCGGTGCAATACCTCCCTCGTGGACCCATTCAGTTATTAGACCCTGCATAAAAAATACAACACGAGCCCTCTAATGGTACTGCTTCTCACGTTTCCTTTTTGCTCTCATTTATAATATTTCATTTGGGGATAACCATGGATCAGCAGAGGACGCAAAGCACTTAATGTCCAAAAAAGAGAAGAAACCGGATTTAGGTTTCATGAGTGAGGTGGGAGGTGTTTGAAGTATTCTTTGAACTGAGTCTATTGTTTCTTTTGTTATAATTGACAGTCATATTAGCAATTCTGGGTGTAATATGTTGCTGTAATGGTATTATGTCTGTAATGGCATTACATTTTTTTCTGTAAGGTGGAAAGTGCAAGAACACCTCACTGTGCTAAATTCATTTATTACATTACAGATACAGTTCTGTCATTACTTGCACAGTGAGTAGAGTTTTTCAATTACCTGCATAATGGGCAGAGAAAAATCATCATCTAGCCCCCCCCTCCTGCACACGCACGGCAGTGCACTCTGCAGGTTTTGAGGAGTAGAGATATGGACATTGCTTTAATTTTTATTGCACAAAAGGTTAAAAATGTCACGGTAAAGTTCAAACTAGGCCAGAAACAGCTGCTGCGGATACCACATGGGCTCTCAGCAAACATCTGTACAGGTGCACACACTAACACAAAGCTAGCAGGAATGATCATTTATATTTCTTTATTGAGATAGGGGTTTGTGTCAGTATGTTTACATTATGTCTCAGCCTGCAATTACACATTAATGTCAGATTATTGTAACAAATTACTTTATCAAAGCAGTTTTAGTAACATAATGCCACTCATCCCATCAGTACAAGTCTACTTAGTATAAGCGACCAGACAGGGATATATGCATAATATTAATGACATAAAAGTAGCTTTTCGTTTCTCTATTTTTTCCATATTCTTTATGGTCACTGAATTAAAAAAATAAAAAAGTAGTGCTTGCATTGCCAGAGTTGGCCACTGGAACGTTTGTTTCCTTCTGGAAGGTTCTCCTCTGTCCACAGAAAAATGCTGCAGCTCTTTCAGGTCACCTCCCTCAGTAAGGCCCTTCTACCCCGATTACTCAGATGGGAAATGTCTCGATTTATGGATAAATTTCTTTAAATTTCTACATTTCTTAGATGCTCTGTCCATCCGATGTTAGTCATCTACTTAAAACAGTCAGTAAAGACCGGCTGGTAGTTATGACTGAAGATGTCTGCTTTTAAGTGACGTCTGCTCAAAATCACTCCTTTGATGCAATAAAAAAAAAAGAAAATGGCTCATTCTGCAAAGTGGCTTGTGGTGCTATGATTGCCTTAAGATATTTTATTTAAGTCAAGAATCTGTTTAAAAGAGAAAATTTAAAATCGCACTGGATCTGCTGTCTCAATTCCTTTCATCAAATAAATTGGAAAAATGACCAATGTCTAAGAAATGTATTAATCACATGCACCAGCTGATGCAAGTCTGTTGGTGTTGAAAGAACAGTGTGTCGTGCACGATAGCTAGATAGTTACACCTGTGGCAGCGGCAAATGTCATTTCAACTGACAGAATTGGCATTCAGAGACGTGAAGTGACATTTTCTTTTGCTCTGTCTGAAAACAAGGACACATTTTTGAAACTTTGAAAGGTAGATGCTTGTCAACCTTTCAAATGAAACAAAGTTGATGACCAAAAAAACATTAAATAAAGACAGTGGAGTTTAATTCAGAAGAGAATGCTACACTGCTGCAGAATGCTGTTTACTGTGGAAAAGCTGACCCTCCCACTCTCCTGGCCTGCTGTTATTTATTGGAAGGTGTGAGTTGCATCGGAGGTCAGCTAATGCAGCTCGCCTGTGTCTTCCAGGGCATGAAAGCTAGCTCAGATGAACTGCTACCTGGCATGAACTAATATCATATTTTTCTCTTTGTTACTATCTTTTATTTAAGTAAACCTCTTGTGTGGTCTCTGTCCTTTTCACCTACTTTGAGCCAGTTCTTGTCAATGGACCAAAAATTGAATTATTTCTTTTTAAAAGATGCAGTCTTTGTTTTTTTTTTAAATTTAATTTAATTTTTTTACTTTTTATCTCACATTGGTTAGGTAACAAATCACAAATCAAATACATGGTTGAGCTGAGGCAGCAGACAGTATAAACATGGCTTTAAATAAGTCTTCAACCTCCCTGGAGCTTGTTTGCAAATGTTTTTAGCACCTCTGTGTGTCGTTGTATTTGTGTATGCATTTTCAAAGCCAGTGGAACAAGTGAAAATTCTCCAGTTTCAAGATGAACTGTCTAAAAACAAGTTCCTATATCTCACTGAAATGTTACTCTGTAGCTGATTGTGTCTTATTTTAAGCGTGATGAGATTATTTTGACTTGAAATAAGACAAATATAGTTTTTGCAGCGTATCCTTTATTTCCTATAATCATGAAAGTGTAAACAATGTGTAGGTGTATGGGTGACTCAGCTTCTGTGCATCTGCATTATGTTGGAGTATTATTCCTTATACAAAGTATTATTTGAGGATCTGTACACCTAAGCGGGTTTTTTTTTTTTTTTTTTGCAATTTTTGCCC